>VMDO01007957.1:13828-87585 GCA_007922755.1 Pedetes capensis
GCAGATCGAAACACTTGCCGATTCTGTGCCAGGCAAATGATCTTATTTATGTTTAAGCCCATTGTTGCAGACACTGTGTCAATCCATCTGGTGGAGGGTTTTCCTCTTTTGCGTTGACCTGCCACTCTTCCAAACATGATGTCCTTCTCCAGGGATTGTTCTCTCCTGACTACATGTCCGAAATATGTAAGATGCAGTTAAGCTACAGCAAAAAATTAAAGACTTTGGAGCTTGATCAGACAGCCTGTCTTGCTCTCATCCTTTGTGTCTCTTGTCTCTCTCTCATTCATTCGCCCCCTACTCTAGGTCCCTGTTGAACAGCCCCGCGGGCCGGGGCACAGGCTGTTCTGTGGGTCAGAACCCCCAGCATACTCTGGAAATCCACAGATATTCTACTGCCCTGACTTGTGGACCAGCTGCCTCATGACCCAACTTGGCCTAGCAGAGTGACCATGACCTATGCCCACTGGGTGCGTAGGTGATGGGTATTGCAACATGGAGAATAGAGGGGGCTATACCCAAGGAACAGGAGACAAGTGCTTTCCCTCTGAGACGAAGGGCATGGCTAGTCACATGGGAACTCATGCGAGGGCTAAGATTGAAGCAGGCACAGGCGTGGTTTCTCCAGCCCCTTCTCCCTAGGCCGTGCTCAAGCATCTGTTACTGACAGGGTGGGGAGGGAACCCAAGGGCCCCCTCTGCTGCTCTGTCCATGAGACATAATACAGGGGGCTTCAATAATTCCATATCCCCATCTGTTGTCCTATTCCAAGGTACACATGGACAAAAGGGTTCCCCTGAGAGAAATTTTGACCAGCTTGAGCTGTAGTCCCACTCCAGGGTGAGTACTGTCACCAAAGGGACAGAGAAGATCACCTAGTTTCTTGCTGCCACTCCACTCACACAGTCCCCACCACCACCCAGTCTCCACACATGACAGACTATGCACTGCTGTCAGGACTGGGTGTAGGAAGAACAGAGGAGTTGAGCAGCTCCTGCTACCACCTCTCCACATGCAGAATGTACGCTGAACCATCAACAGTTGAGGCCAACTGATTCAGGTCTCTAACTACTACTGGGGCTGCTAGTGCCACCAGCCCTTGCTAGTAGCAGAGCTAGCACCATCAGTGCCTGAAGAGTCATTAATCACCTGCTAGGAGCTGCCACTCTCACTGGAGGAGTAAGCACATAGTGAGCACCCTACACCCCCTGCCCTCTATGCCACCCCTACTTGAATGCCAAGAGTGTCTTCACTCTTGTGTGACCCACAAGACAGTGGGTGTCACAGTTTGAATATAAAATGACCCACAAACATCATTTGGTCCCCAGCTGATGGCACACTTTGTGGAGGCTATGGAAACTTTGGGAGGAAGGTCTAGCTTTGTGGAAATAAGTCACTGGGGAATGACCTTCGGAGGTTTTTTTGTTTGTTTGTTTGTTTGTTTGTTTCCCAGGCCTATGGCCTCAGTCCCTCTCTGCCTCCTCATCTGTCATCCCATGAGGTCCTGCCACAGGCTCTGCTGCTGCCACACTTGCCTACTTCCATTATGGACTGATCCTCTGAATGTGAGCTCCCCAGTAAATTATCTCTTCCACCATAAATTTGTTTTGGTCATTTTCTCTGCCACAGCAATGTACCACCTGACTAATATAGCAAATTGGTACCAGAGAGTGAGGCCATTGCTGTGCAGAAACCTGACCATACAGTTTTTAGGTCATTGGAACTTGTTTGCAGGAGAAGTTTGGAAGAGTTTGCAAATGTAGGTAAGAGAAGTCATAAAATGCAATAACCAAGCTTATGGGGCTGTTCTGGTGAGAGTTTGGAAGACCAGAATGCTAATGACAGAAATGAAGATGAGATTTACAGAGCATCAGAAGACAATGAGGAATCTATTAGGTATTGGATTAGAGATGATTCATATTATATTCTAGCAAAGAAACTGTCTGCATTCTTTGTCCTAAAGATTTGAGTGAGGCTGAATTTAGAAGTAATAAACTAATTAACCTGGTGGAGGAAATATCACAAATGTGACAAGATATGGGAACTTGGCATGGTTAATATTGGTTGTGCTCATCCAGATTTATGAAAACAAAGAAAATGACAAAATGGAAAAAATATTTGAAAAATGTTCAGTTTAAAGAGGGAAAAAGCTATGGCTTGTCTAAACGGGCCACTGTCAGCAAGGAGGCCATAATTGTTGAAGAGATAAGTGCCATTAAAGAGAACAATAGAAGAAATACCTTCATGTCAGAGAAGGAGTTGTCCACACTCCTCCTATCTAAGATTTCAGGGTTTAAAACTAAAACCCATTTGATGCTGTCTGTGTTCAGACAGATTTATGAAAAGGTAGAGAAAATGGCAGAACAGAAAAAAGATTTTAAAAATGTAAAGCTTAAAGAGGGGAAACACTGTGGCTTGTCTATACAGGGCCACTTTGGGCAAGGAGGCCATAATTGTTGGTGAGATAAGTGCTACCAAGAAGAACAATAGAAGAAATACCCTCAGGGAAGAGAGGGAGTTAGCTAGACTGCTCCCATCTAAGACTTCAGGGTTTGAAACTAAAAACCCATTTGAAAAGGGAGTGCCTGAAAAATGAACTCATCACAGATACTCTGCTGAAAGGGGGGTACCCAGGGAAATAATTTCTCAGCCTGGGTGTACAGATGCTTCCACTGTAGCCATGGTTCAAAAAGGTAAAGCTACCTCTTGAACTAGCAGCAACCCTTGGCAACATCTATATGGTGCTGGCTTTGCAGGCATGAAAAATGCAAAAGTTAACATGTAATGGAGACTTCCACCAAGGTTCCAGAAGATAGCCTGCAAGGCGAGGCAATGTGTACCAGTGTTGGGTGCCCTGCCAATAGCCCCTGAGTGGTTGATGCATAAAGCATTGAGGATGGAGTCTAAGGAGCAATGGAGAATCCAGGATGTTGGAGATGCCAGTACCATGAAACCCGTACTGAAATAAAGTGCCAGCGAGCCAAGGAGCCAGCTCAAGAGGGCCATGTATGCTGCAAATGACAAGGCTAGGAGGGCTGAGACTTCCACAGCTGTTTGAGCCCAAATGTTGCCAGATGCCACATGTCAGATGATGTTTTATGTGTCAGATGCCAGATTTGAACTGACAGGGTTTGTTTGTCCAATGGCTTATGAGCCTTCTTAAGGACTGATCTTTCCTTTCTGTGCACCTATTTCTCCCTTTTGGAATAGAAATGCTTACTCTATCATTGCCTGGAAAGGGAATGCTTATTCTGAGCCATTGTGTGTTGGAAGTATGTAATTTGCTTTTTGTTTTGTAGGGCATCACAGCTAAATTTGACTTGAGTCTCAATGGAGATTTTGGACTTGGACTTTTAAACATGATTGAGATTGTTAACTCTTTGGGGACTCTTAAAGTTTGACAGAAAAGCTGAGCATGGTGGCACATTCCTATAAGCCCAGTGGCTCAGGAGGTTAAAGTAGGTGGATCATGAGTTCAAGGCCAGAGGCAGCCTATACAATTTAGCAAGACTCCTGACTCAAAATAAAAATTTAAAAATGGGCTGGGAGTGACCCTAGTAGTAGAGCACTTGCAAAGTATGTGTGAGGACCTGCAAGCACTGTAAAAATTAAATAAATAATAAGTAAATAATGAATAAGTGAATAAAATTGGACAGAATTTATTTGGCATTATGAGATGGCCATGGACTTTTGGGGACATAGGTAGAGTATCATGGTTTGAATATAAAATGTGCCTCAAAGTTTATGTGCTTTAAGATTTCACCCCCAGCCGGTGGCACTATTTGTGGAGGGTGTGGAAACTTTGAGAGATGGGATCTACCTTTGCAGAAGTGAGTCACTGGGGGTGGGTTTTTGCCCCAGGTGTCCTCTGTCTCCTGACCTGCCATGCATGAGGTCCTACCACAGGTCCTTTCACTGCCATGGCTGCCATGCCACAAGTACTTATCCTGTAACTGTGAGGTCTTTAATAAATCATCACTGCCCCCATAAGTTTGTTTCAGTCCATTTCTCTGCCACAGCAATGTGCCATCTAATACACTGGTCTCTCCAACTCATCCACACTAGGCACTGTGCCCAAAGTCATTAATCACAACCAAAGAGCTACAGGGAAACTTTACTATGACACCTAGCCAGAATCAAAGCCAACATTACACACACACACACACACACACACACACACACACACACACGCACGCACACACACACCTGACCCCAAAGCACACATTCAGGAGATATTTGCTTATTCAGAAGGCTACTTCATAAAATTGGTAGAGATATTTGACCCACAAGATGTACAACTTTCAACATAGGAGCACAAGAAAGGAGAAAAAACAAGGTAACATGAAACCTCCAAAAAACACACAATTAGTCTCTAGCAATAGATTCCAAATAAATCAAAATAGACAAATGAAAAGTAAAAATTCAAAAGAATGATCATTCAAAAAACTCAATGACACCTAAGAGAATACAGATAAATAGTTAAATGAAGTTAGAAAAACAATGCAAGATATAAATGAGGAGTGCAGCAAAGAGAAATTTTGAAAAAGAACTAGAAATCAATCTTGGAAATAGAGTTCAGTAAATAAAATAAAAAATGGTGGAAAGCCCTAACAATAGACTAGATGAAGCAGAAGAAAGAATATCTGAATTTTTTTTTTTCCCATGGTACTGGGGGTTGAACCCAGGGCCTTGCGCTTGCATGCTCTGCAAGTGCTGGACCACTGAGCTGCATTCCCCAGCCCTTTTTTTTTTTTTTTTTTTTTTACTTTTTGAGACAGGGTCTCGCTAAATTACACAGACTGCCTCTGGTCTCGAACTTGCAATCCTCCTGCCTCCGCCTCCCAAGCCACTGGAATTATAGGCACCCGGCAGAATATCTGAACTTTAAGACAGCTCTTCTGAAACTTCCCAGTAAGACAAATGAACAAACAAACCAAAATAAAACATCATCAACAACAAAAACCTTCTGCATTTTCAGCATACCCAAGGTTAGGACAAAAATGTTAAGGATATAGAAAGCCTAGTTAATGCTGGGCATGGTAGCACATGCCTATAATAATAGCAACTCAGGAGGTGGAGGCAGGAAGATCATGAGTTTGAAGCCAGAGGCTCCTGTGTAACTTGATGAGACATTATCTCAAAATAAAATATTAAAAATGGTCTAGGGGTGTAGCCTAGTGGCACAATACTTGCAAAGTGTGTGTGAGGCCCCTGGGTTCAATCCCCATGTACTACAAAGAAGAAAAGAAAACAAAAGAGAGAAGAAAGTAAGAAAGTAAGAAAGAAAGAAGGAAAGAAATAAAGGGAGGAAAGAAAGAAAGGAGGATAGAAAGAAAGAAAGAAAGAAAGAAAGAAAGAAAGAAAGAAGAAAGAGAGAGAAAGAAAGAAAAAAGAGAAAAAGAAAAGAAAATCTTGTTAATGAAATAGTAGCAGAAAACTTCCTCAACTATGGGGAAGATATGTACATCCACTCAGAAGAGGCTTATAGGACCCTAAATAGACATGACCAGAAAAGATCTTCACCATGTCATATTATATTCTAACTATCAAAACACAGAACAAAGAATTTTAAAATCTACACAAGAAAAGTGTTGTGTTAGATTGTATTGCTATACTTTGTGGCAAAATACTAACAGATCAGTTTAAGGAGTAAAGATAGGTTTATTCAGCTCACGGTTCAGGGGATCACAGTTCATAATGGTAGGGAGGCATAACGGAGCTGATGGCAGATGACTTCACATCTTGAAGATCAGGAGAGGAGAGCTTGCCAGAATGAGGGGTCCAGGTAAAATCTCCAAATTCCTATCACAAGTGACCCACATATACAAGATAGGATCCACCTCTCCAAGTTCCACAGCCTTCACAAACATTGCCACCAACTGGGGACTAAACACTTAAACACATGACCCTTGGAGGACATTTTAGATTTAAAATATAACACCCCACCCCTGGCCCTCAAAGGTTCATGGCCATCTCAAAATGCAAAATGCATTAATCCAATTGCAAGGGTCCCCAAAGTCTTAACAGTTGCAACTATGTTCCAAAGCCCAAGTCTAAAGTCTCTACTGAGACTCAAACCAAACTTAGCTGTTGTTGTTGTTGTTAGGTGCCGTCGAATCGGTAACCAACACATAGTGACCCTCATAGGGTTTTCAATGGCTGACTGTTTCGGGATTTCCTTGGGAGTGGATTGCCAGGCCCTTCTCCCATTTTTGCGGTGCTGGGAATTGAACTCGGGACCTCAGAGACTGCAGCGCAGTGCTCTACCCACTGAGCTAAATCCCAGCCCAAACTTAGCTGTGGGCCTTGCAAAACAAAAAACAAATTATATACTTCCAACATATAATGACACAGAATTAAGCATTCACATTCCAAATAGGAGGAATGAGGGCATAGCAAGGAAGGATTGGTCCAAAGAAAAACTGAAATCCAGCAAGGCACACAAACCCTGTAACTCCATGTCTAACATCTGGCAACATTGCATCGTCTGGGCTTGAACAGATCTGGACAGTTTGGTCCCTGTGGCCTTTCCAGTTGCAGCACATATGGCCCTCTTGGCTTGGATCCACTTGATGACAATAGTTTCCCTCAGCAGACATTTTATTTTGCTAGCATCTTTAACATTTGGAGATCTCCATTATAGTCTAGACCTCACACTCAAAGCTTTACCTATCATCCCTTTAGGAGCTGGCTATAGGGAATCTGACCTCTGTATACATTGGCAGGCCCTATAGGCTATTCTCTGGAACCTTAGTGGCAGCCTCCATAATCTCTTAACTATTATATTTTGCATGCTTGCAAAACCAGCATCACATGGACAACACCAAGGACTGGTGAAAGCTCAAGCAGTATCTGAGTCCCTTTTCTCCATGGCTGCATGGCCAGACCAGAAAACCATTTCCCTGGTCACCCCATTCTGAGCAAGGTACTCACTTTTCAGATAGTCTCTTTTCAAAGCAAAGTCTTTTAAATGGGTTTGCCATTTCACACCCCGGGGCCTTTGATGGGAGAAGTCTGGACAACACCTATATAGCCCCCAGGGCATTCCTATTGTTCCAGTACAAAGTGTGCAGCATCTCTTAACAGTGCTTAGCTCTTTAGCAATCATGGCCTCTTTGCCAAAACTTGCCTTGTCTGAAACTTTAAACATGCAGAGAATTTTTTTATCTTTCCAAGCTGCACATTTTAGAACATTTTCTGCTCTCCTTTCTGCTTCTTTTTTTTTTCATTATAAGTCTGACTAAAAGCAGCAAGCAAAAAACATGCCACATGTTCAATATTATGTGACCCTCATGATATTTTTTCCACCAAGTTAATTAGTATATTACTTTTAAATTCAGCCTCACTCAAATCTTTAGAACAAGAAAGACTACAGAAAACTCATTTTCAAAATGCAACACAAATGGCCTGTTGTCCAATTCCCAATACTGTCCTCATTTCCCTCTGCAACCCCATGATCTCTGCTTTTACTGTCTTCCTTTTGATTAGTGTTCTGGTCTTCTTAACTCTCACCACAACCACACATCAAGCACTGCTTATAGCATTCAAGTACTTCTCTAGGTGACATCTCCAAACTTTCCCAAACCCCTCCCCCAAATGAGTTCCAAATGCCTTAAAAACCACATGGTCAGGTTTCCACACAGCAAAAAAATTCCATTTTCTGCAAAAATTTTCTACATTAAGCAACTTGTATATTGCTGTGGCAAAATACCTGAAAGGTCCACTTAAAGAAGGAGGATAAGTTTATTCAGCTCATGTTTTAGAGAATCACAATCCATAGATGTGTAAGGGCATGGTGGAGTAGCTGGCAGCAGGACCTGTGGCAAAGGACTTCACAACATGGTGACAAGGAGGAGAGAGAGCTTACAAGTGGTCTGGATAGAACCTTCAAAAACTGGTGACTCACCTCAACAAACTGGGTCCTTCCTGTCTAAGTTCTATAGTCTCCACAAGCAATGCCACCACCTGGAGACCAAGCATTTAAAAACATGTCTTTTGGAGACATTTTAATGTTAAACCATAACACAATACTATATGCTAACAAATTGAAAAATCTAAAAGAAATGAACATATTTTAGGACACATGCGACCTATAAAAACTGAGGCCTGAAGATATTAAAAATCAGAATAGTAGAATAAAAAGTAATGAGATTAAATCAGTAATATTGAATCAATCTCAATAGAGAAAAGTCTAGGATCATATGGCCTGACTGTTAAATTTTACCAAACTTTAACAGAAAAATTAATGTGAATTCTTCTCAAAGTATTTGTATATTTGGAAGGGCAGAAACCTTTGCAAACTCATTCTGTGAAGCAAGTATTACCCTGTTGCCAAAATTAAACAAGGACACAACAAAAAAGAGAATTATTCACCAATATTGTTGATAAATATAGATTCAAAAATTCCCAATAAAATGGTACCAAATCAAATTCAAGAATATACAAAACTTCTGTGGTAAGATGGCAGATAAGAAACTGCCTCCATGAGACATGATGAATGAAAAGAATGAGGATATCAAAAGATAGACTCTACTCCAAAGAGAAATCACAGAGGAGGCAATAGGGTAGCTGAAAAGCACAGAGAAACAGAGTTGTTAAAGAGCAGAGT
Source organism: Pedetes capensis (assembly GCA_007922755.1). Taxonomy (NCBI): domain Eukaryota; kingdom Metazoa; phylum Chordata; class Mammalia; order Rodentia; family Pedetidae; genus Pedetes; species Pedetes capensis. Next base: position 22,437 of record VMDO01007957.1, read on the forward strand.
GGGCAACACATGGCTCCAGATATGTCTCCAAAGCTGGGAGAGAGGAAACAGTGGGTTCATCCAACAGGTTTGGTATTATAGCTATTATAGTAGTTTGTTATCTCTTCTCTGGTACTAGGGATTGAGCCTTCAAGAGAAGGCTTTTTATTAAGAAGATCGCCAAATCAAAATTGAAGATATATCTATCTCTTTTGATGTGCAAAATGCAACTCAACAATATAGTTGTTAGGTCCCGTTGAGTCATGTCCAACTCATAGTGACCCTTATAGGGTTTTCAATGGCTGATTATTTCAGGATTGCCTAGGGAGTGGGTTGCCACATCCTTCTCCCATTTTTGTAGTGCTAGGAATCGAACTCAGGACCTCAGAGACTGCAGAGTGGCGCTCTACCAACTGAGCTATATCCCAGCCCTCAAGCATATAAGAAAGAATATAAGAATATAAGAAACATGAAAAAGCAAGGAAACAGGACTCATCTGAAAGAGTATAACACCTCGACTACTAAACCCAAAGATACTGAAATGGTTGAAATGCTGGACAAAGAATTTAAAAATTGCTGAGCATGGTTGTGCATGCCTATTTTCCCAGTGACTTGAGAGGCAGAGGCAGGAAGATCACAAGTTCAAGGCCAGAGGCAGCATGGATAATTTATTGAGACCCTGTCTAAAAAATTAAAAAGGGGATGGAAGTGTAGGTCAGTGGTACAGCAATATGTGCAAGGCCCTGGATTCAGCCTTCCAGTACTGTTAAAAAAAATCAAAAGTCTGCATTTGGAAAACCACACCACACTGTAAAAATGATCAGTGACATCAGTGAGCATACAAATGAGCTGATGAATGAAGTAAGGAAATCAATTCAAGGCCAGGATAAGAAAACAACACAGATGGAAAATTTGGCAACATGGGTAAGAAATTCAGCAAGGAAATTAAGATTGTGGAAAAATAAAATAAAAATGTTGACAATGAAAAAAACTCAACAAATAAATCAAATTTCAAAAATCATCACCAGTAGTCTAAATCAAGCAGAAGAAAGAACATCAGGGACAGAAAACAAGGTTGAGGATGAACTGTACTCAGATATCAATAAACAAATACTAATGCACAAATAATAATAATTATAAATGAGCATGAATTACAACTTTCAAGAACTCTGGAACATGATCAAAAGACCAAATATAAGAATCCATGGGGTGGAGGAAAGGGCTGAGATTAAAATCAAAGGCACACAAAATCTATTAAATAAAATTATAGCAGAAAAATTCCTAAATCTAGGGAAAGAAATGGACATCCAAGTAGAAGAGGCATTGAGAACCCCAAATAGACTGATGAAGAGAACTTCTCCACAACACACTGTAGTTAAAATGCTGAGCCCATTGAGCTAAGGCACAATATTAAAACCTACAAAAGAAAAACATCAACTCACGAAGGTGAATCCATCAGAATAACATCAGACTTCTCATCAAAAGCCCTAAAAGTCAGGAAAGCATGGAACAATATATTTGAAGCACTGAAAGTAAGTAACTGCCATTCCAAATTAACATATCCAATAAAATTATCTTTTAGAATCGATGGAGAAATAAAGATCTTCCAAGATAAGCACGAACTAAGCAATTCATGACTACTAAGCCAGCATTGCTGAAGATATTTAAAGGAATCCTACACAAGAGGAGGAAGAAGGATAATCTCTGTCACTAGAGTACAGGAAAGAATAAATTTCATGAGAAGAATAGATGAACAAATGAGAACTAGTACAGAATCAAACATGTTAATCTCATTAAATTGTTGCTGTTAGAAGCTGTCAAATTGGTGTCCGACTCATAGCGACCCTATGTACAACAGGAGAAACATTGTTGTTAGTGGTTCTCTGCTACTCATAGGGTTTTCAATGGGTGATTGTTTTTTGGGAGTGGGTTGCCAGGTCCTTCTCCCAAGATTACAGCACCTGGTGTTCCCAGGGATAGGATAGAACATCCAAAGATAACATTAAAGAGAAATAACACAATGACTATGAAGTGGCAGGATTAGAGAGCAGCTGGCCACAGCTAAGCAGAGATAAAAAGACCCTAGCAGGATTATCTTTAAGAAAAATCTCATTTAGTGTAAAGAAAGGAATTTTATAGCCTGGATAAACTATTGTTAGTTGTATAGAAAATTAAATAATGGCATAAGACATTACTCTAGAAGAAACCATCTGTTGTCTAAGCAAGAAAATATAATTATAATATATTGTATGGCTTAGCTGTGAGTATAGTCATAAAAGCAGAAAATATGAGTATTCACTTAACCAAAGATTGTGATAAAACACTGATCCAACAAATGGTTCTAAAACAACTTAATATTTATAAACAAAATAAAATTATCTTAACTCTTATGTTAAGCCATACACAAAAATTTAACTAGAAACAAAGCATTGATCTAACAATAGCAGCTAAAAATGTAAAACTTCTGAAAGAAGACTTAGGAGAAAAATCTTTATGACCTTGGGTTAGATATGACACCACAACTGGGAAAAATATTTACAAAACATATATTTGATTATGGGACTATTATCTAGAAGATGTAAAAGAAAAATATGCAAAACATATATCTGATAAGAGATTTTTATCCTGACTCTATAATTCTTTAGAATATTTTTTGGAACTGGACAAAGAAATGAGCAAAAGATTTGAGGATGCACTTTATCAAAGGTATACAAGAGGCAAATAAACACACAAAAAAAGATGCTCAACATAATTCGTCATTCGGGAAATGCAAATTAAGACCTCAATGAGATACCACTACTGACCTACTAAAATGGCTAAAATTTAAAAGAACTTGACAGCCAATCACAGTGGTGCACACCTGTAATCCCAGCAACTCAGGAAGTGGAGGCAGGAGGATCATGGGTTTGAGACCAGAGGCAGCCTGCATAACTTAGCAAGATACTGCCTCAAAATAAAAAGCCAGCTTGGGATGCAGCCCAGTGGTAGAGCACTTGCAAAGCCTGTGCGAGGCCCTGGGTTCAATCCCCAAATAATGCAAAAGACATAAATAAAATAACTTGAATATCAAGTGAAGGAGCAACGGGAACTCTCACATTTTACTAATAAGGCTGCAAAAAGTTGAAAAGCATATTTAACATATGATGAAATTATTTCACTCCTACATGTGGAGCCTGAAATGAAACCCTATATCCACAGACGAGCCTGTCGTGTGAATATTTATAGATGTTTTATTCATAATTGGCAAAACCAGAAACAACCCAAATGTCTCTAAGTTGATACATGGGTAAGTAAAGTGTGGTCCAGCAATGCAATGGAGTATGAAGGAGTGGTCTGTTAATATAGGCAAGGACATGCATAGAGCTTTAAGCATTATGGTGAGTGAAAGCTAGCAGATACAAAAGACTTTATGATTTCATTTACATGACATTTCAGAAAATACAAAACTGTGGTGACAGCAAGCAGACCATGGTTGCTGGGGACTGGGGATGGAGGAGGGACACAGGGACATGACAGGAATTTTTAGGGTAATGGCAATATTCTGTATCTTGATTTCGATGAGATTTCATTTTATAAAATGTCTGTGTTGATAATGGGAAAAATTCATCAAACTGCACACTTAAGTAAATTTTATTGTATGGAAACTGTACTTCAATAAGATTGCTCTTTAAAATTTACTGAGAGATGAAGGATGGGGGTGGTAATAGTAGATGTATTTGAAATCCTAATCTGTGGTCAGAATACCATAGCTATGTTAAATGGAAGCACAGATGTGTCAAGATGTTGTCCAGTAATCTGGAGGTCAGTGTGAGCAACAGCAGCTGAGAGTTAAGAAATGGATGTGTGTCTCTTAGAGAGTTGGGAACCAGCCTTGGGAGCAGACACTACTGTTATTCACAAGCTGGGTGCTACCATTTGATTTTTTAATATGTACATCTTCTGGTTTTATGGTTTTTTAAAATGAGAAAAGGTTTGGGATAAAAGGGCACTACATCTAGCCGAGGAAAAATGTTTGAAATATTGGAAGTGTCTGACCAATAGAAACTAAAGTTCCCTCTCAGAACATAACTACTTTTTTATCTTTTCTATGCAACAGGGAGCTTCCAGATCTAGGAGTCTCCATCATAGCCACCTCTCCAAGTGGAGATGGCCCTGAACCTGTTATTTCATTGGTCTTTTGAATATTCAATAGTTGCACTGAAAGGCCATTCTTTGCAGGTAGCTGTGGCTCCCAAATAGATTGTCCCTAATCTGAGAAGTAGGTTGGTTCCATGAATGTTTATACATGAACTAGATGGTGGCTAGACTGGGGTGTTTGTAGACAATGTATTGAGTTGTATACTATGACTTGTGCACTCTGCTGTATGATATCATACTTCAATAATTCTGATATATACCACATAATTTTGTTAGAGTCCCTCAAAAAGCCTAAAGGACACCGTTGTTTAGGAGTAGCTACAAAGAGAGTGGGGCTGGGATTTAGCTCAGTGGGTAGAGCGCTGCGCTGCAATCTCTGAGGCCCCGAGTTCAATTCCCAGCACCGCAAAAATGGGAGAAGGGCCTGGCAATCCACTCCCAAAGCAATCCCGAAGTACTCAGCCATTGAAAACCCTATGAGGGTTGCTATGAGTCGGATACCGACTCGACGGCACCCAGCAACAACAACAACAACAAAGAGAGTGGAATTATAAAAAGCCAGCATGGTGGCTACCTTTGAGATACAGAAGGGGTTTGTGATCAGGAATGGGTAGGATCAGGGACTGCAATCAGAGGACCTTCTAAAGGGGCAATTCTATTTTTGGCTTGTGTGGTACTTTTATAAGCATTTGCTTTATACCTCTTCTAAACTGAATATAGCCTGCAGACATAGCCCTGTGGCATCCAATCTAGTCAGATCTCAGAAGCTAAGCAGGGTCAGGCCTGGTTAGTACTTGGATGGGAGACCACCGGGGAACACCAGGTGCTGTAGGCTTGGGAGACGAACCTGGCAACCCACTCCCAAAAATCAATCCGCCATTGAAACATGAACAGCAGAGAAGCACTGACAATAGTGTTTCTCGCCTGTTGTACGTAGGGTTGCTACCAGTCGGATACCAACTTGGTGGCACCTAACAACAACAACAACAAATTGAATATATTTTATGCAGTTAGACAAAGGAATTTAGTAAATCCAAACCAATCTAATTGTCTATCAATTTGGGACTATCTAATTGTAACACTAATGCATTATGCACCATTAAAATGAAGCAGCTGTGGTCCTGTATGATTATAAGGACCTAATGTGCAAATTGTGTTTTACAGTGACCAAAGCCATATTAGAAATGAATCTAGTATGACAGCATGCATGACATCACACACATGCATATTTAAAACAATTCATTTTACATATATGATATGATAATAATATGAACATAAATATGCAGAGAATATCTCTAACCTCTAGAATAGACAAGAAACTGGTCAGTGTTGCAGAGAGAAAACTAGGAAGCAGAAGCTTCATTTTTTACTTTTGAATTTTGTATCATGCACATTTGTTACAAATCAAATAAGAGAAGATCACTTATTGTTTAAAATATTTATTTATTGCACAGTTCACCCCAGATTTTATGTCTACGCCCACCCTCATTATAAAATACTTCAGCAAAGAAGAGAAACCGGCATTCAAACATAGCTGGCTGCCCATGTTCTTGTTAATTGCACCAAGACTCTTCTTCCTTTTTTTGGTGCTGGAAATTGACTGTTGGGCTTTGCACCTGCTAAGCACGTGCTAAGCACATGCTCTTCCACTGAGCCACACCCTTCCCGCAGCCCTTACAAAGACCTGGTTAAGTCTAAGCAAGCATTTCTTACATAATTATGAACCTGGCACTGAGTTAGGTGCCCTAAAGAATAATGATAAGTGGGACAAAATCTAAGCCCTTGTAGACAGGGAAGTCAAACAGGAGGAAGGAGGAGAACTGCAGAAGACTCCTGGAATTCTGTTCCCACTACGATCTCATTTTGCTGTTTTTTATCTTTATAAATAGGTTAGGTCATTCTTCTTGTCATGACAACTCTTATAAAAATCAACCGGAAACCACGTTTTTATAAATTAATCCCATCACCAAAGTATTAAATACTTCAGGGGTAGACTATTCGGCTTTCCAAACCTCCGCAGTTCTTCTGCCCTCTATTTCTCTTCTTTCACTTTCAGTTCCCATGAAGGCACAGGGAGATCCTAAGCAGGTAAGCTGTGCCCCATGTGATACGTCATTGACATTTCTTTTTCTTTCTTTTTTTTTTTTTTTTGCTGTCCTGGGTGTTGAACCCAGGGCCTTGTGCTTGCATGCTTTGCAAATGCGGGACCACTGAGCTGCACCCCAGCCCTTTTTTTTTTTTTTTTACTTTTTTTTTTTTTTGAGACAGGGTCTCACTAAGTTATGCAGACTGCCTCTGGTCTCAAACTTGGAATCCTCCTGCCTCTGCCTCCCGAGCCGATAGGATTACAGGCATGCACCACTGCTCACTGTGCCCAGCCTCATCTTGACATTGAAATGACAATGAAAATCCAACCAATGATGCAGCTGAGGTCCTGAAAGCTCAAAGCAACAGAGAATGGAGAGGCGGAGGGGCAGTGGGGTCAAGGATACCCCCGCCCCCTGCAGATTGGCCATGGTTCTATTCCTTAATAAGGGCAGGAGGAGGGCAGAGGAGGCAAAAAGGCTACTTGGGTGAAAAAGTTTTGCCCACTGATGCTCGTGGTTTCCACTTATCTGCAGTTATCTTTTCAAAACTGTGTGTTCTAAGGAAATCCTTTCTTAGCTTAGTTTTTTTTTTTTTTTTTTGTTTGTTTGTTTTGTTTTTTTTTTGAGTGGGAGGGGAGGGAGGATGAAATATTTGAGTCATCTTAAAGGACAGAGGTTGAGAAGCCTTTCGTTGTTGAAGGAATCCAAGCCCATGCAGGTCATTTCCTCATCAAAATCCCACTTGCTGCTCTTGCCAGGCAGGGAATATTGCTGGTGAGGATGAGAGGCGTAGGTGAGCACCAAGGGATCTGACTGGGGAGCATGGTAGGTGAGGGAAGAAGGCACATAGCTGCTGAACTCCACTGGCACTTCCTCTTCGCAAAGACTGCCTCCTGGGTTAGGGCACAAGGCGTGACAGCCGGCTTTGGCAGCCGGGGGTTCCAAGGAAATCTGCTGGGGAAAAGGCTCCAAAGAATTCTGGGAAGGAAAGAAGTCACAAGGCCAGCTGCTCAGAGGAAAAGGATAACCAGGACAACAGTTGTCATTGAGAGGATTTCTCCCCACGGAGGAATTTTTATTCCAGGCTTGCAGATCTTCGTAATCCGAGTAGACTCCAGAGGCTGAAGGCTGATATAGGTCTCCACTGTTGTACATCCTGTTACTGGAATACTTGCATTTTTCATAGAGCTTCGTGGAGTCCAAGGTGAAAGGCGGGTCGGTCAGATCAGCAGTTCCCCCCAAATCATAACTCTTGGGGAAGGATAAGCAATCATTCAGCGAGTTCTGCTGGGGAACGTTAGGTATTAAAGGGCCACCATAACTACCAGGCAACTGGACGCCTTCCTGGAATGACCAAGTTAAAGGTAAACTTCCCTGACTCTGTGATTCACCTGGAAGGGACTGGAAGGGAAAGGGAATTGCTCGCGTTAATAAGTTAGCCAGATCCACACAACTACCACAGACACCTACAAGGTCCTCTACAAATAAGTGCTTCATCAGATTTTCCTCATTCCTTGCATACTTCAAGTACAGACACACAGTGGCTTCACCACAGCCACGCAGGACTGGAGAAAAGGGAAGGCTGCCTCCCTTTCCAACTTAAGGTTTTCTAACCAGTTAAGAGCTGGATTCACTCTGTGTTTAAGATCTTTTGCACTCAAAAAGAAATCTGATACCCTAACTGCCTGTTTGAGAAGCTCATAAGGAACTGTTTAAGGAACACAAAATTATAATTTCAAAGACATACTATACTCAGTAAAGCTCTCTCTCTCTCTCTCTTCCCTCCCTCCTCCTTTCTTCTCTCCCTTGACTTTTCTAATTTTTACTGTTGGCTAGAGCCTGAGAGACCAGGGTTTTGTAGCTTTTATTTGTTTGTTTGTTTGCTTTTATCCTTCAGAGACTTTTCTCTGAACTCATGCAAATTTTGTTGAATCACAAATAAGACCTCTAGAACATGAGTGGTCAATCTACTTTTACAAATGGAAGAAGTTTTTAAAGATACCTCCATATTGATTTCCAACTGGAAATAATTATAATAACACCAATAATACCAAAGAATGGTAATAATACAGATGGGCTAGGAAATTCATGTAATAGTACTGACAATGAAAAAAGGTAGTTCAGTACAGAAAAAGTTCCGATCTTAAACATAATTGGGATCCAAGGATATATAGAAAAATATCACCACAAAAAGACAAGCAAATGGAAGAGACATCTTTGGTGAGAGGGTGGGATGGGGGCAGAAAGTGCACAAGAGGGTAAGGGGGAACTTATCTGTGCAATGTACAACAAAATGCATATATGGAAATGTCACAATGAAATGCACGTCAGAATGAATCACATTAAGTTGTACATTAAAAATTTCCAATTGAAAAAAATGCAAGAAGTATATTCTCCATTTAATCATAAGAAAAGAATCTGGTCAAGAATTAAGTTAGGCTCTTTCTTAGGTAAAACTATCAGCTAATAAGAGGACAGTTTTAAGGGGGAGAGAAAGGGCTGTGACCAAATTGAGTGGGAAGACATGCTCTCAACTTCTCCCGTGGCTGGAGCAAAGGATGGGGGACAAATCATTTAGGTTGGGGAGCTCACATTTCCTTTTGAGGGACTCTGATCACAGGTCTATGTGAAGTACATTTAGAGCCTCAAGGAATAGACCAGCTTCATCTCTTTTCTCCTGAAAAGATATATGTGGAGCTTCTTGCCTATGGCTGTCATTACATGTTAATCAAAATCCCCCACTCCCTTTTATGTTTGTTAGTTTATTTTGTTCTGTAAAATGTTTAAGGAGATGGAAGCATAAGCAATCCTGATTTGATAGTTGTATAATGGATATATCAGCTGAATTATCACTCTTGTATCCCTCCAATACATATGTTGTTGTTGTTAGGTGCCATCAAATGGGTATCCAAATCATAGTGACCCTCATAGGGTTTTCAATGGCTGACTGTTTCGGGATTGCCTTGGGAGTGGATTGCCAGGTCCTTCTCCCATTTTTGTGGTGCTGGGAATTGAACTCGGGACCTCAGAGACTGCAGCTCAGCGCTCTACCAACTGAGCTAAATCCCAGCCCCCAATATATATAGTTAAAATACTAATAATAAAAAGAAAGAAATGTGGAGATTTGAACAGGATAAAAAGAGTAGAAGCTGGGCTCAGTGGTACACACTTATAATCCCAGCAACTCAGGAGGCTGATGCAGGAGGATCGTAAGTTTGAGGCCAAAGGCAGCCTGCATAGAATAGAAAGGGGAGAGAGATGCTAGGGTGCGGCTCAGTGGTAGAGCACTTGCCTGGCATGCACAAACCCCTGTGTTAAACCCCCAAGTACTTTTTTTAAAAAAAAGTGTTGGGATTACTACCACCATTAAACAGACAAACCTATAAAGCTATGATGTGATGCCATAAGCAGTGGAGTTCACAGCTCAGTAGCCTCAATGCCCTTCCACCAGCATCCTGGGATGATGATCATTTTCCGACTGGGATTCCAGGCATGCGTCACCATGTCCAGCTTGTTGCTGTTGTTGTTAGGTGCTGTTGAGTCAGGTCTGACTCATAGCGACCCTCATAGGGTTTTCAATGGCTGATTGTTTTGGGGGTGGTTCTGGAGAGGATTGCCATGTTCAAAAATTCTCCCATTTTTGTGGTGCTAGAGAACAAACCCAGGTCCTCAGAGAGTGCAGAGCAGCACTCTTATCAACTGAGCTAAACCCCAGCCCACATCCAGCTTAGAAACCGCTTGTTTTATCTTAGTAGATAAGCTAAGGAAATAATCTGTTTGGGTATGAGTGGAAATTTTTAGGAGCAAAAAACATAAGGGTAATATTTTGTAGAGATCATTTCAAGAGTCAAAATGTAGAACACCAAATATAGGTTACATATGAATTCCATTTCCTTTTTTAAAACTGTAGTAGGGAAGAGGATTCTATAATTATATGGAATTTACAACTGATAACATGTTGCACATGTGGTAGAAATTAAGAGTAAAGCCCCAGATTCAATTTCTTTTGTGGGTGAGCCTGATAGTATATGATTTTTGGCTTTCATTTCTCAGTACAGAACTAGGGAAGCCTACAGTCCCAACCCCACAGTGACAAGTTGCTTCATGTTTGGAGCACATTGGGTGTCAGGTTACCTTTGTTTCTGGGCTCCCCTTCAGCTTTAAGGAGCCAGACGCCATGTGTGCCTTCTTCATCGCTCTTCTTGCCTCAGCTTCTAACTTGGTTTCTGGTTTTGGATGATCGTGCTCTCCTTTTGACTTAAAAGAGGTGAGCAGGTGAAAAGGAAGCAAAATAAACAACTGGACTGTACTTCAGGGTGGGTAAGATTGTGTCCTATGCCCTGCCACATAATCAGGTGGTATTGTAGTTTCCTCTCGTAAGAAGATTGCAGCAAGCTCTGAGGTTCCTCCCGCGCCCACCAGATTCCTGCCTGCCCTTGCCTGCCCTTGCTTATGAGACCATTTCCTCCCAAGGTGCCCGCTCCCTCTAAGGCTTTCTGTCCGATGTTCAGGACTTGAATAAACACTGCATGCCTTCTCTCACTCATCTTCTGCATAACCTTTAAGATACAAACCACTAGGATCACCTCCAGGTTATAGAATAGGAAACTGAGGCATGCAGAGAGGGTGCCAGTCCCTTAACTTCCCCTGAGATCCCCCTAGCTGGAAGTGGGCCAAACTGAGAGCCAATTGGGAAACGTTCAGGAATTTTGTGAGGTGATTGCTAAAAATAGCTGGTAGTTTGAAATCAGCCATGGTGGGAACTGTTTTATCACAGAAATTGGCAAATGCTCCCCATCAGGATACTTTTTCTTGGAGAGTTGGTGCACCATATTTCTGTGGGTCAAACACAGTCAGTCTGACAGCAGAGTCCCTTTTTCACCACACATCACTGCCTTTATTAGCACTTCTTACATACTTTACAGCAAATGGAGGAATCAGGGAGGGTAGTAATGTGGTGAGGTTTCCAGAACCAGTTCAGAGCCAGAGCTGACATTCAGATTCAGGGCTGTGAATGCTATGAGCTGAGCAGAGCACTGTGTTGGCCTGGGTGTGAGCAGACTGCCCGCTGCCTTTCCTAAGGAGCTGGAGGTGCTCAGACAGCTCCACTCCCACCACTGACATGTGGGGTGCAGACAGCTGCTCTCTCAGAGGGTAAGCCCTCAGGGTTGGTGCAGAGTCTCATTCACCTGTGCATCTCTAGTCTCTGATGTTGTTGTTAGGTGCCATCAAGTTGGGTCCAACACATAATGACCCAATGTACAACAGATGAAACACTCACTGACACTGTGCCATGCCAGGTACTATGTCAGTGCTTCTCTGCTATTCATAGTGTTTTCCATGGCTGATTGTTAGGGAAGTGAGCTGCCAGGTCCCTCTCCCATGTTTGTGGTGCTGGGGATCAAACCCAGGGCCTCAGAGCGCACAAAACAAGCACTGTACCAACTGAGCTAAACCCCAGCCCCAGCCTCAGATGGAACTCCTCTGTAGGAAACTCTGTATCTGCCAAATTAAAGAGGATGATAATAAATAAATAACTGAAATCCAACCTGGAAAAATATGAAGCGTCCATCGTGTCTCCAGAAGTTGGTAACTGGGAAGCCCCCGTGGCCTCGGCAGGGAATCAGCTTCAGAGGTCCGTTACAGTTGGGGCAGCATTTCCCTGCAGAGGAACAGAAAAAAGTGAACAGGCCTGGCTTGACTTCCCAGTCTGCACAGCCCTGAGGGTTTTAGCCTTGACTCTAGGATGGCAGAGAATAAACTTGGGAAGTTTTATGGGCTTCCCTCTACTGACATCAGCCCTGGTGTTAAAATGCCACCCTAATGATCCAAACTGAGCTCCCACATGGATAGATTAAGCAGCTGCCTACCAAGTAGGGTATTTCATGGGTCAAAGAGCTCGTCTGGGCAGAAACTCTCCTTACTTATTTACTGATATTTAAAATCCTTTGTAAGAAAGAAGAAAATATTTCTTTCATTTTACAATTAGAACTGAGGGTCAAGGGGAACAGCCATACGGGAGAGAGAACACAGCCATGAAATTTTTACTAAGGTGTAAATGACTGATAACAGGTCCTGACCTGAGAGTAAGTTTTAAAGACACATGATGAAGAGAGGACATGAAATAACTTGAGGTATAAAGCGAGCGAGGCATAGGGAACATTGAGTACATCTATTTCACAATCTAGTGAGTATGATAAAATAGAAAGAAGCTATGTGTGGTGACACAGACTCTAGTCCCTGAACTCAGGAAGCAGAGGCCAGAGGATCACAAGTTTGGGACCAGCCTGGGCTACATAGTGAGTTCCAGGCCCACCTGAGCTACATAGTGAGACCCTGTTTCATAAAAGCAATCAATCAACTAATAAATCAACCAACCAATCCATCCATCCATACATACATACATTATTGTTGTTAGGTGCCATCGACTCATAGCTACCATAATGGGGTTTTCAATGGCTTATTATTTCGGGATTGCCTTGGGAGTGGATTGCCACATCCTTCTCCCATTTTTGTGGTGCTGGGAATCGAACCTGGGACCTCAGAGGCTGTAGAGCAGCGCTCTACCAACTGAGCTAAATCCCAGCCCCACATACATACATACATAACATAAAAATAAACTTAAAAGACCAAATATTTCAGCATATGATTATGACATGTACCATAATGGACAGAATTGAATATAATTTCCAATCTAGCCTGCTGCGGTGCCTGATGATTGCACTGAGATCACTCACTAAGGGACTCAGTTGCCAAGACATGAGGTGGTGAGTCCCATAAACTTTCTCCTAAACTTCCTGGAAGTCACTGATGAGTTAAGGTCAGTCCCCTAAGTGATACCTCTTCCTTTTAACAAGGGCCTTGAGTCCAGTCCTCAACCCAAGGGAGCCATTTTCATGGTGGGAGCTCTGGACATGGCAGACCTGTGGGACAGGCACTGAGGGGCCCCGGGGATGGTTACTTCCCCGTCATATGCACTAAGTAAGAACAGCCTAGCTCCCCACTACACTGCAGTGTAAGGGCTGGTCAGGCTCTTGGGATGTGTTGGGACATGTCAGTCCTTCCGGGCAGGACCCTGCAAATGGACACCAGCTTCCTGGCCAGTGCCACCAAGTTTCACTCACTCTGCTGCTTCTGCCGGGCTTTGTCACAGATCGCTGGTCTCAGGTAGATTTTGTGCCCGTCCTCTGTGGAACAGTCTCTGCTGCACACCACCACACCCAGGCAGGACTTCTTGAGGATGCGGGAGTTGTGGTTGTTTGTGTTGCGCATGGCCCAGCTGCTCAGGTGCCGCTGCGCGTTCCTGTCCTCCGAGCTGTAGATGTGCTTCACGTAGGAATCTGGCCACTCCCGGAACCAGTCAGTCTTTTTCACATTCTAATAGAAGCATAAAGAGTATTAGTATAGCTTAAGCCAGAAAATCCAGCTGTCTAATGCTGTATAGTCCATGGATGTGAAGATGTTTGGGCCACTGAGGAATGAGTGAGAGACCTTTGAAAAAGCCTTACCTAACTTTAACTCTGCCAGGGAGGTAACAGCACAGCACCACAGTGGCAAAGTGGCTGCTGGGTCTACCACACATTCAGTTGCTGGACCAAAAAGAGTTGGAATTCAGGCCCTCTGAGTTCTATCTGATTGATGTTTCTCTAGTCCTTGGTGATAAAAGTAATGACCATTTCTCAATAAGAATTTCTGAGGGTGAAGTAATACCATCATGCTCTTACGCAATAGCGATGAAAAACACTGAGGCAGGACAGTAAGATAATGTCTCATACCACACTGTGGTTACCTTTTTTGGAATCCTACAAGTTTATGCAGAGTCACCAGAGATAAGAAGTGAGGAGACTAGAGAGTCCTGGGTCAGAAAAGTCCAGAGACCCACTTTCTCCCCAGTGGAGATTCTCTTCCTTTTTCTCCACCTACATTCATGTGCCTCAAACATGGCAGAGGACTTAGGAAGAGCTTCTGTGTTCTTGCCTTGTCCATGAACATCAGACTAAACTCTCCTGTGCAATGTCACAGGCAAGGGGAGCTGTCGTTCAATGAACATAAAGTATTAATTTTGCCAGATGAAAAAGTCCTAGAGCTTAGTTGCACAACAGCATGCAGGTTGTTATTACTACTACACCGTGGACTTAAAAATAGTTAAGATAGTTAAGTTTATGTTGTGATTTTTGTTTTTATTGTTGTTATTAAGTGCTGTTGAGTTGAATCTCACTCACAGTGACCCTATGCTCAACAGAACAAAACACTCCCCCACACCGTGCCATGCCCAGCACTATGTCAGTGCTTCTCTGCTATTCGTAGGGTTTTCAATGGCTGATTGTTTTGGGAGTGGGCTGCCAGGTCCTTCTCCTATGTTTTGTAGTGCTGGGGATCGAACCCAGGGCTCTGAGCACGCAGATCAGCACTGTACCAACTAAGCTAAACCCCAGCCTGGTTTTTTTTTTTTTTTTTTTTGTATTAGTTATTTTGTTTTCTGTGTTTCTGTTTCTTCATCTGTAAAATAGGGCTGATGGGACCTCTGGATCTCAAGAGTTGTTCTGAGGATTAAACATAATGTGTATAAAATAGCACAGCGCCTGGTATGCTGTAAGCTCTAAGTAGATATCAGTCACTGATATGTAGTTCACAGTCCCAGGCCTCCCACTAGTGACAGATGCTTCATTTGACAGGTCCTGCTTAATTCTTAAAATGATCTCAGTATTCAGACTTATGCTTGTGCCTATCGCCATGACTTTCAGAAACCTGGCATGATGTAAGAACATTTTTTCCTGTAAAAGATTCCAGAAGGTCAGAATGGAAGATTTTGGAAGGTCCAGAAGAAGAGATCGGGCTGCCTTTCTTTTGCTCCCCCAACCAGAAAGTGGGGCACAGAACACAAGAACAGAAAGACAAGACATTTTAGAAGAAAACACACAAACATCACTGTCAGGATGGATGGGCCCTTGCTGAGTTAGACTTCAAGTTTAAAACATGCCAAAGAGCATGAAATAGGCTAAGACGAGGAGGGGAGATGGTATAAATCACAGGACTGTGTTGCCTGGGAAGTCCCCTCTGGTCCAGCAGGCAGCTGCCATAGAGTTCCCACTGGAAGGCACAGCTAGGCTGTAATGCTTCCTGGACTGTCTGCTTTTTCCAGGTCTTTCTCTCTCTTCTCCAGTTCCCTGGTAATTCTGAGCTTGCTAAGATCTAATGGCTGGGCTGAGAAACTACCTTGGGGTACTCCTCACCTCTTGCTTTCCCCATCCATCTTCTCTTTTCTCTTCTTCTTTCTTCTGACTCAAAACCTAAACTTTTCTCTCCTGTTTTCTCTCCCAGAAATGCCAGAGAAAGTATTGCACAGTATTTTTTTTAAATAATAAGAAGGCAGGTTAAAACCTTAACATGAGCACTTACCTTTAATAGTTTAGACCATAAAAATGTGGTGCACTTGATTTGTATTATTCTACCACAATGCACAGTTATCAGGTTAGTGGAGACAAGGCGACTAGAAAGTCTTAGAGAAAAACTGAGATTTTTATGTTTTAAATGTGAATGGCTGCTTTTGGCTAATTAGGGTCATAAATTCCATGAACCAGGAGAAGGGGAGCATGCTTGTCAGAGTACTTCAGATGTTCTGACTAAGGCAAAAACTCCCTGCTTGTAGGGGAAAAAGTGATTCCAAATATCCTTTAAGCTATTTTTTTTTAAAAAAAGCATCCACTGATACTCTAGTTTTATAGTTCCATTAAAAATGTAGTAAACAGTTGAATAATGTATGGACTGAAAAAGTTACTAGGAGTATAGATGATCACATCAAGTTATTCTCTTAGCTACTTATTTCCAGTCTTTTGACCTGACATTTAGGGGGATCTTTGACATCTCTTTATATCGAAATTAAGAGAAAATCCAGATCTCAATAATGCAAATAACCCTGGCGTCAAATGAAAAGCTGGGATTTCTGAAAGCCTTTTTAATTTAAGGTATCAGAGAGGTAATATTTGGAGCCGGGCACCATGGTGCATACCTATAATCCCAGTGACTTGGGAGGCTGAAGCAGGAGGATAGCAAGTTCGAGGCCAGGGTCTGCACAACTCAGAAAGACCCTGTCTGAAAATGAAAAATAAAAATAAAAAGAGGCTGGAGGTGCAGTTCGGTGATAGAGCACTTGCCTATCATGTGCAAGGCCCTGGATTCAACTCCCTAGCACTGAAAAAGAAAAAAGAGGGGGTGGGGGGGGGGAGAGAGAGAGAGAGAAAGAGAGAGAGAGTAAAATTTAAAAACAAAGAATAATCATTTCTAAATCTTGTTTAGCAAATCCTCATAAAATGTTTTCTTCTTTTTAGATCATTTGTTTATTTTAATTTCTAACTTGTCATGAGTAACTCTTTGGTTTTCCTCTTGGTTAAGAAGTTTATAATTGAAAGAGATATCCCCAAAGTTTCCAACATGTAAATCTAACTAATTTATATTTTATAATGTTCCAGGTAACATCACTGGGAGTTTAATTGCTATTTCTGTGACTTCTGTGCGTATTTTTTTACCAGGAGATTTAATCCTATAATTCACTCAAAACCTTTGATATACTATGTGATCACAGAGCACAGTTTATACTTCCTTCATTCCAATTTAAGTTAATCACTCTGAGTTTTAATAGGGTATCATAAGAATTAGATGTTACTATTATATAAAACTAGTAACAGCAAATTCTGGAGTAAGGTATCAGAAATATTTATATTATGTTATTATTTTAAAATTGATTTTTACTTGTAACATAGTCCACTCTTATATAAAGCAATTATCTGCCAGATTTCTTTAATTATATGAATGGCTTATTAATTCTTTATAGTAAATATTTCCAAATAGAACAGAGACAGAGAGTAGACAGTTGTAAGCAAATCAGGTAGAGGGGAAAAATTAGAGGTTACTTACGGAAAACAAGCAAACAAAAAATTCAACTTGCCTGTTGACCTACATACAAATTCTCAGGAACTTGTTTCTTCTGAGCCAAATGGAAATTGAACTCCAAGTGTTATCAGGGTGAGAAATTCGTGTTATCAAAATGCTGTTATGTCAGCTCAAGAATTAGTTTTAGAATAATCCTGTTATTTCCTCCATGAATTAAGGGAGCAAGACTCAAGATAAAGTCCCTGATTTGTTCTAAAAATACTAAGTAAGCTAGGCCATGATGCTCCCACTGTCAAACTTGCTTCCCCCGCCTTCTCTCTTCTCTTCTCTTGTCCCCCTTCCCTACTCCCCGCATCTAAGCAAGAGCCCGCTTGTGGGCACCCAGAAGAGAGTCTCTGCTACCACAGATGGAATAATGTCCCCTTCCCCTAGGGTCACAAGTACAGAGGTATACAAGATACCACAAGTACAGAGCAGAGGGAGAATTCTGGCCCCCATAGCCAGGGTCCCAATCATCATGGGAGCCCATAAGGGTGGAGCTATCCCAGAGAAGTTCAAATGACTGTGAGGTCAAGGAGAATGCTGGGCAAAGAGGGTAAAGTCATGGGTGTCTTCATCTGACCCAACAACAACGTGACCTGATCATGCATTCTGATAATAATTGACAAGAGATCCAGAGTCTGGTTTACGTGTTAGCTCCCTAGCACCCACACACATTTGATTACTATAATTGGCTCATTCTGATTAAACTCAGCCACATGAATTTACAGAAAGGGGACAGAAAGTCACCATGGCTCACAATTTGGGGCTCATCCTCTGTAGAGGTAGAAGAAATTGTGCAGGCTAAAATCATGATCCAGCAATGAACTCATTGGAGCCCTCACCCTTTTATATCTCATTCTACCATTCTACTCTAGAGAACGTTTTTAAACGCGCGCACACACACACACACACACACACACACACACACACTATATATATATATATATATATATATATATATATATATATATATATATATACATATATATGTATGTATGTATATATATATTTGAATTGGGCTGGGAGTGTAGCTTGGTGGTAGGGAGATAATCTAACATGCATGAGGCCCTGGGTTCGATCCATAGTGCTGCAAAACAAAACAAAACAAGTGGGGCATCATGGCACATACCTGTCATCTCAGTACTTGGAGGATAAGGCAGGAGGATGGTAAATCTGAGGCCAATGTGGGCTACACAGTAAATTCAAGACCAGCCTGGGCTATGTAGTAAGATTCTTGACATACAGAAAGAAAAGAAAAGAAAGAAGAAAGAAAGAAAGAAAGAAAGAAAGAAAGAAAGAAAGAAAGAAAGAAAGAAGAAAAGAGAAAAGAAAGGAGGAAGGATGAGAAAAAGAAAGAGGAAGGAAAGAAGGAAGGAAGGAAGGAGGAAGGAAGGAAGAAGGAAGGGAAGAAAGAAACTTGGAGATAATGGATTAGTATGGGCTTGGCCATGGCTTTGGTCTGACAACCACTCATGCTTAGGAACAAAATGATTCAGGGAGTTTGTCTGCTGCAGTGCTCCTGGAACAACCTGACTTCTACTTAGAGAAACTGCTGGTGGTAGGATGGGGTGGATGCTCTCTCCCCGGCTATGAAATGGGCATTATTTAGGAGAAATGAGGCACTGCATTTCTTCCCAATTTTCAACCAAAAAGCAAAAAATCCTTACAAGGTTATCTCTCAAGTATTATAGTCACTATTAATGAGAATGTGACTCTCTGGTACCACGTAATCCACATTTTTAATGAAGGTAAGACAAAACTAACACCAGACAATTGCAGCTTGAGCCAAGCAAACTCTAAAGCAATTACACTTGAACTTTCCAAATGCAAATGCAATTTAAGAGGAGTAGGACATGAAAGCACCATGGGTACATTACCTTGGCCTAGAATAAAAGACTCTCACTGATGTGGTTGTTGAGTCAGTCAAGTGTCTGCCTTTCAGGGCTGGCTCCCCAGTGGTTGTATTCAGCAGAAATGGAATCAGAACAAAGTGGCCAGAAACAAGTGAACTGAAGATTTATAAAGACATTGTATAGCTGAAAGGAGACAGAAATGTAGCAGAAAGAGCAACTGAGGGCAATAGAGTTAGAAGAATCGGGGCCTTTCTATGACCTGGGATCTGGCCCTGATGCCCTCCAGCCCAGAGGGCCCAGTGGCCTCCACAGCCCCTACCATACCAAGTCCTTAAGGACAGTACACTTCCTAACCATCTTTCCAGCCAGTAGCACCCCAAATCTCCTTGCTGAACACCTACGCTCAACTCCCTCAAGTGTAGACATCTAATTGACTTTGGGGTTCTACCCTTTGCCTTCCTGGTCAAAGCCATTTGCCAGAGGCTCTCCCTTGCTGCCCATTGCAGAGAGAGTCAAGCTGAATTACATAGTCCTCTTTCAAGCTCCTCTTGCAATTTTCTATATTGCAAATTTCTCTATATTTATGCGGATCTTGTACCACTCACCCAGAAGTTCATAAGGACTTCCGTGGAAATTAACAGAGCTAAATGGCTCCAGTATCCCTCAGCCTGCTAGTGGCTGGTCCACTCTGGCCACTCAAAAATGTTTGGTGTCCTAATGAGGACATCACTATTGTCAAAAGTTAACCCATTAGTCTAATATGTTTGAAAGATATAAAGGAATGCAGTTTCTAGAAGAAGAAGATTAGCATTTGGATAAACAATTACCCAAAATTAGCAAATGATCATTTATTAGTTGGAATTTGAAGCATGTGAGAAGATGAACAGAAAAAGAACTTGCCCATGTATAGCATAAGTAATTATTCTGGCAAGAATGTAAAATTATGAAAAAATAAACTATGAATTATTTGTACGGGTAGACTAGAGAACATAATTGGGAAATTTTATAATAACAAGACATTGCATTTATTCCTTGGAATCGCATATTTTTATCAGGTGATTCATCATCTGAATGAGGGGCTCCATGGAAAGAGAGCTCCCCTTTAAAAAGTTAACTTAGAGCAATGTCTCCTCACACAGCGTCCTCTTGAGAGAGTTGCTAATGAAGTGCTCAGGGTGGTTAAAAAGACTAAAAGTCTGCAGTAAAGAAATCTGATTACAGATGAATAGATTTTAAAATGTGGTGTATATATGTATACTCCTATACACGCGCACGCGCGCGCACACACACACACACACACACACACACACACACACACACACACACTCCATGGTGTACTTTGTAAGTTATAAAGTACAAAATTATGTCATTTGCAGGAAAATGGATGGAACCGGAGATCATTATGGTAAGTGAAGGAAACCAGACTCACAGACAAGAGTTGAATGTTTTCTCTCATATATGGAATGCAGAGGGGCAAAGGACATGAAAGTAAAAGGGGGACTATTAGGGATGCTGAAGGGGAAATGGGAGAGAGGGGAGGGGAGAAGGAAAGGGATGAATATAGGGGTGACTATAATCAAAGCACATTATATGCATACATGAAAATGTCATAATGAAACCCATTACCTTACACAACTAATATATGCTCCTAAAAAAAAGAAAGAAAACCTATTTAACTTTGTTAAACCTAGTATTACCCCTTCCTCCTGTTTTTCCTTAACAACATCTTTGAAAATTCCTTGTAACTTGATCTTTACAGAATATATTTTGGAAAACAGTGGTCTAAACAACTTAGGAGGCTGGGGTTTAGCTCAGCTGGTAGAGCACTGTTCAATGCTTTCTGAGGCCCTGGGGTCAATCCTCAGCACTGCAAAAACAGGAAAAGGACCTGGCAGCCCACTCCCAAAACAATCCCAAGACAATCAGCCATTGGAAACACCATGAATAGCAGAGAAGCACAGGTATATTGCTGGGCATGGCTCAGTGTTCAGGACTGTTTTGTTCTTTTGTACATAGGATCACTATGAGTTGGATCCAACTTGATGGCACCTAACAATAACAGCAATACAGCTTAGAGACTGAGGCAAGATGTATATGGAATTGTTATTTTCATTTTATAGAGGATGTATCAAAGACTTAAGGAAATTAATTTATCCAAGGTTACATGGACAATAAGCAATGAAGGCATTCACTAACAAATTCTATAGTCATCATTTGTGGTTTTATATATGCCAGGCACTGCACTAAGCATGAGGCTGACAATTCTAGAATCCTCAATTATTAGAATCAATATGCACATAGAAGACTATTTTGTGCAATCCTGTCATTTGCAGAAGAGGAAAGAGAATTTCAGAAGAGGTAAATGACCCTCGAAGGCTCTACAAATAAAAAGCAGAGGTGCAACTGGAGCTCAACACTAAGGTTTGTGTCTCCAAATCCTGAGATTTTCAAGTGCACCCCTCTGCCTTTTGCTATGTTCCAAAATATAAAATTGATTGCTCAGAAATCTTTCTGAGATCTTTCATTTTACATCTTAACTGCTTCTTGATGTGATTCCAGAGCTAGCATAAGCCCAGATGAAGATGGTATTTTTTTGTGCTCAGAAAATATTAAAGGATATTTCCATTTTTCATGAGTTCCCAGGTATACTGCACAAGTTGAAGGACACTTAACTATTTCCATAAGTAATCTCTGCACCTTTTCTATAAGCTATAAATGATAAATTTCCAAAACTGAATGTGTCCTTTCACCACAGATTTCTCTGTTTGAGATCCTAGGTAACTACGAATGCTTTTGTCTTTGCAAGTTCATGCTGGAACACGAACTTTAATGAGCCCTGAGCTTCCTGTAGAGAGGTAGTTCTTCCCCTCCTTTGTTTGTGGATCTGATGAATGATACAGATCCTCTGTCGGAGAAAAAATAAGCATGTTAATACACTATGTTGCCTACCATTTCAAGGGGTTCTCAGACTCCATTGAGATCCTGTTCTAAATGTGATATTGCAACATCTGCTATGTATATGCTAACTTCACCTCTTGACTTTATTTATATCCCGTTCTTATGTGGGGGTTGCTTGCAGCAGTAGCCCTGTGGCATCCGACCCCGTCAGATCTCAGAAGCTAAGCAGAGTCGGGCCTGGTTAGTACTTGGATGGGAGACTGCCTGGGAACACCAGATACTGTAGGCTTGGGAGAAGGACCTGGCAACCCCCTCCCAATCAATGTCCCAATCATTGAAAACCCTATGAATAGCAGAGAAGCACTGACAATAGTGTTTGCTCAAGCAGCTTACACCAGAAGACCAGAAGGGAACACCTGTTGTACGTAGGGTTGCTGAGTCGGATACCGACTCCAGGGCACCTAACAACAACATGTGGGGGTTATCGTTGTTGGATGCCGTTGAGTCAGTGTCTGACTCATAGCAACCCTATGTACAACAGGTGAAACAGTATTGCTACTTCTGCTTCTCTGCTATTCATAGGGTTTTCAATGACAGATTATTTTGGGGGAGTGGATTGCTGGGTCCTTCTCCCAAGTTTACAGCACCCGGTATTCCCAGGTATTCCCAGGCAGTCTCCCCAGGCCCGACCCTGCTTGGCTTCTGAGATCTGACAGGATCAGACGCCACAGTGCTACAGCTGCAGGCATGTGGGGGTTACAATAGTGAAATTAGGAATAGGCAGAACTATGGGTCCCTGAGCCAAAAGTAATTAAAATTTAAAGTTTCCCCCAAATAGTTACAATAATTATACCAGTTAAGAGCAACTACAAACACAAATCCCTAAAATAGATATTGTCATGACCTGGCTATGGTTTGTGTAACCACCCTTAAATGAATGGAAAGCACGGGTGTCCTTTTTCCTCCAGCTTTCCCAAGGTCAACTAGGGAGAACATAAAAGGAATTTAAGGCCAAACATAAAGAGAAACAAAAGAAAGTCTTGATTAGAATGAAAATCCAGAATGGTCGTAAGTCAAGACTATGCAATTCCCATCTCCTCTCCCCTGCTTGGGATAATTCCAATCCCTATTCCCAGAATCAGGCAGACTGCACTACCTGGGTACTGCAGGTCTCCACTCCGGGGTCCTTAGTCACCTTTTTAAACAACTTCCAGGGAAAATATCTTCAAAAGCCAAGAAAAGAGGGCAAGATCTCAGGATGAGACAAATGAACAACCAGTTTCAAACAACTACTGCTTTTAGTTGAATTAAGATTTAAAAAGTCAATTGCCAGCTGGACACAGTGGCGCATGCCTGTAATCCCAGCACTTGGGAGGCTGAGGCAAGAGGATTGAAATTTCAAGGCCAGCTTGGGCTACATAGGGAGTTCCAGACAAGCATGGGCTGCAGAGTGAGACCCGGTCTCAAAAAACAAACAAACAAACAAACAAAACCCAAACAGAACAAAAACGTAAATTGCCAGATGGGCATGGTGGCACAAACCTGTAATCTCAGCACTCAAGAGGCCGAGGCAGGAGGATTCCAAAGCCTGCCTAGGTTACATAGAGAATTTGAGGCCATCTTAGGTATATAGTAAAGTCCCTAAATTAAAAAAAAAAAAAAAAGAAAAGAAAGAAAAGAAAGAAAGAAAAAGTCAATTGCCAAAGAGGAGGGCAAAGACAATATGAAGTGAAAGACACTCTGTGTCTAGAAAGTGACTCTGTGTGAGTGCACAGTACTTACAAAAGTTCTATAAGAGCATGCTCTATTCCACAAGAGACCTATCATCCACACATTCCAGCTTCAGGGTTAGCTTTAAAATATAACGATAGAAAATAAGGTGGGATGGAGGCTTGCACATTATGAAGAGTCAATCCATGGGCAAATAAACTATTAGGGATTTTATCATACCAGCTAGCCAGGGTGAGCACAACCACAGCCAAGACGGCTTTGAAAGAGAAGGGAAGTAACACTTTCTTTGTTTCAATCTATAATCGGAGTAGTCTGGTAAGTAAAGAGCTGCTGAAATCATAGGTCTTAGCACTCCTTCTAAAGTCCTCAGTCAGCTGTCCATAGCAGCTCTGAGGGAGAGTTTACCCAGCTGGGACCCTTTCAATTCCCTTCCAGGTCCTAGCAGATGAATAGTCATGCCTCCTAGCCAAATGCTGAAGGGAGAGTCCTGCAGCAAGGACCCACCTGTGGCAGTTTTATATCATTAATATCCCAGCTTAATATCTCTTTGTCTTCAGAATCAAAGTCATCAGCTTCCATGATGGCGGCGAGTTACCCACAGGCTTTCCTCTATGCGACTTCTGTCAGAGGCACTTGAGGATTCTGCTCTCAGAAGTTCTTGATATAGTTGGATCTGTTTGCTCAGGCAACTTAGACCAGAAGACTGTTGTCTGAGGCTAAAAAAATAAATAACAGTAGTGTTGATGTGTCAAGAGATTAAAAACTAAAAAATATGTTTTTTATTTACCTTTTTGAAAATATCAACATAGTAATAAAAACATAGAAGCCACTAGCAAGCTTGCTGCAGTAAGCTTGTCTGGGATTAGAAAGTATTGGGAATCAGAAACACAGTGATCATTGGTCTCCCCCTTGGGGTGTGGGCTTCCTTTCTTGTTGCTAGGCCTTAGCAGGAAACTTTACTGGATATAGTCAATGGTTGGGACCTTTTCTTCATAAACTTATGTACAGATGTGAAGGAGAACTGACTCGGACTTGGTTCTAAAGAAATGCCTTCATAAATCAGCTAACAAAGTTACAAGAAGGGAACACCACATTGGATCCACCTAGAAGTATTTTTGTTAATCCAAATTGCCCTAACAATCAGTTTTGGTCTTAATATATCCTGTGTACCCTGCATATCTTTAAATATCATCAACTAATATCTGTGTGCTATGAGAGCCATTAGAAACAGAATTTCTTAACCTTGACACTACTGACATTTTTGACCAAATAATTCTTTCCATGGGGGCTATCTTGCACATTGAAGAAGGTCCAGCAGGCTCTTTGGTCTCTACCCATTAAATACTTCTGGCAGCTCCCTCCTTCCAGGTGTGACAACCCAAACTGTCTCCAGACAAATGTCCAAAGGGTGCGGGGTAGAAATGACCATTTAAACTTAGACAGGAAGGGGGGGAGGGGGGAAACATAGAGGAGGGTAAGGGGTAACCTATATGAATAATGCTTATCAAATTGCATATATGAAAATTGTCACAACGAAAAGCATGTCAAAATGAATCACATTATGATGTACATTAAAAATTTCTAAAAAAAAAAAAAAAAAAGAACTGCTGCTTTAAAAATGTTCCTTAACCTAGCCAGGAGCGGTGGCACACGCCTGTAATCCCAGTGACTTGGGAGGCAGAGGCAGGAGGATCGCAAGTTCGAGACCAGAGGCAGTCTGCATAATTTAGCAAGACCCTGTCTCAAAAAATTAAAAAATGGGCTGGGGGTGCAGCTCAGTGGTCCAGCACTTACAAAGCATGCAGGTGCAAGGCCCTGGGTTCAACCCCCAGTACTGGAAAAAAAATTGTCCCTTAAACTTGGTTTAACCTAAAGCACTCTTTAAAATGCTCTGACTTTACCTTCAGAAGCAGCACCGACTCCTACTCTCTCGAGAAGACAGTTTCACTTCCTTAATTAAATTATATTATGTAAGAAATATTTTAAAATGTATGTTCAAACTACGTTTCTTCTCTCAGAAGAAATACTCCTCTAATTTCTAGCTCTAATTGGTTGGAGAAGAGTTAGGAGGGAAGGAAGGAAGAAAGGAAGGAAAAAATGACGGAAGGAAGGAAATGTGAAATGTGCTCCTCTGAGGAAAAAAATGAATCATTTTGCAGATGGCATGTGCTTGCTCATAGGGTACAAAATGAAACATGCTCATTTATTATAAAAACAAGGGGCATCATGATGTCACGTAGAGATGCTTAACATAAACTCAAATGAAAAGTTATGATAGTTGGAGCTTGGCAAGCTGCACAAACTCTGTTCCTTAGCTATTCCCCCTTATTTTATACTACTACCTGTTCATCACTGCGTTCTGCTGAGGGAAAGTTCATGTATATAAAAGACCGTTCACTTGAACATAGAAATCAAGTTTGGGCCATTAAATAACAAGCTAAGCTAAACTCTTCCCTCTCTATCCTACCTCCCCATCTTAGCTACAACCTAGTGGTTGCAGAGTTAAGAACCATGAAGTCCTTGCTCCCCAGTCCAGATGTTAACATTCAAAACCAAATGCCCAGCTGGGCGTGGTGGCGCACGCCTATAATCCCAGTGGCTCGGGAGGTGGAGGCAGGAGGATGGCAAGTTCGAGACCAGAGGCAGTCTGCGTAATTTAGCGAGACCCTGTCTCAAAAAGTAAAAAAAAAAAAAAAGGGCTGGGTGCAGCTCAGTGGTCCAGCACTTGCAGAGCACACAAGCGTGAGGCCCTGGGTTCAACCCCCAGTACCGCAAAAAAAAAAAAAAAAAAAAAAAAAAAAAAAAAAAAAAAAAAAAAAAAAAAAAAAAACACAGCAAATGCCCAAGCAGGTTGTTTGTTTGTTTGCAGTGCTGGCGAACAAATCCAGGACTTCACACACTCTACTGCTGAGCTACACCTACAGCCTGATGCCCATGAGTTTTAAGTAAAATCCTATGTTTGGGAAATAAACATTGAATTATTAAAGAAATGACTGACTTTAATTCAAACAACTTACACATCAACTACAGAAGAGGTAAACATCGTGTATCAGTTTTATGTGTTTACCTCTTTGAATAGGAACAGCACTCTGTTAGCCCTATTCTGATGAGGGCTAATTATTCTGTTTTAATTAGAATAGATTTATTTTTTGGAATAGATTTATTTTTGAAGGTGAAGGTATAGCTCAATGGTAGAGTACATGTGTGGGGGCATGGGTTCCATTCCCTAGCACTACACACACAGAAAAAGAATAGATTTTTTTTTTTTAATTTTGGGAAATAAGACTTACATTTTCAAAACCCCAGAACCTTATTTTAAGCCAAGGATGTATAGATACAATTCTCCTGTTTGCTTTTAAGCTAAAGAAAAGAATGAAAAATCTTAAAATCTTACTTTGGGAAAACTGTATTTTTTTTAGATTTTTTTTCCTAAGGAAAAACTTTTGCCAAATGAATGAACATTAAATTAGTATTTCCCTGAAAATTAAGAACAGAACATAGAAAAGATGGCTTTATAGCTCTTAAACAAGTAAACTCAATCTTCCTCTCTATGTTTGTCAAGACTTTCTTTTTTTAAAGCATCTTGGTCAAAGTATAGTCAATTTTCATCATTTCTACAAAACAAAAACCAAAACAAATGAAACCCTGTTGGTGGATGGCCAAATACCATATCCTTCCATTCACCTCTCTGCAGTAGCTATGGTGTCCTTACCTTCTAACTTCTTATCCCGATGCAGGCAATACAGTGTCGTAAGAATCTCATCTCTGGTTCAGGTCCCAGCAGGCTCTGATCTTTCTGAGCAGACGCTGTTCCCTATTTCAGGTCAGGGTACACTATGCTAATGAGCTTTGGCAAAGGGCCAATCAAAATCTAGATGCTTTCAGCTTGGGACAGGTAACAGCAGCCTGGCTCTTCTCAGCATGCCAGCAATGTGATGAATCCTCCATGGTACGCCTCTGAACTTTCCCCTCCTTTAGGTTAAGAGGACATTTTAACTGAAATGGACACTGAAGAACACCTCATGCAGAAACATAGATGTTTTCCTTCCTGTTGTTTCACAGGTTGAGTACGAGGCAGCTGATTCACAGGAGACCCTAATTCTCTCATCGTTTATCCCACTTGTGTACAAGAGAAGACAGACAGATACATGGACACAGAGTGCTAGAGAGATATTATGGTGATGGAAATTATTAAAATAGATAGTTGACAGCCAACATTTCCTTAACCAGAAACCAAAATGCTATACTATCCCCAACGAGGATGGCCCACTAATTCTGAGTGCTTTGATCCCGTAAAATAATGATTCCTTACTCTCAAGATATGCTCAGTGTAATTCTTCCTTCTAGAAGCATCTTCAACACTACCCCTGCTAGTTTAGTTCATCTGCTATGTTCCAGGTAATCTGGAGGCTCTGGAGATACAAAAAACAAAAAGCAAACAAACAAAAAATTAAAGCCATTATGATGTTTTCTAGTAGAAAGGACAAACAAAATATACAATTAGCCCAAAGCATGAAATAGAGGCAGTCTAGAAATAAAGTATATGAGGAGGTTATTAAGCTGGAGGGAGAAGACTCAAGGGAAATTTCTCTCATCAGAGGGATGCCCAATCAGTTTAGGGAACAAATACAATAAATGTTTTCAAGGAATGGAAGTGGTTCTTTCAGGCAGTAGCAACATCATTGGGCACGTTAGCAGAGGTGAGGAAAGTCCACACTACCAGAGATGAGGCTGGGGTTTAGCTCAGTTGATAGAGTGCTTCCTCTGTGCTCTCTGAAGCCCTGGGTTCCATCCTCAGCACTGCAAAAATGGGACAAGGATCTTGCAACCCCCTACCCCCCAAAAAAAGACCCAAAACAACAACAACAACAACAACAACAACAACAAAACAATCCCCAAACAATCTGCCATTGAAAACCCTATCAACAGCAGAGAAGCACTGACATAGGGTCAAGTATGGCACAGTGTCGGGTAGTGTTTCATTCTATTATACATAGGGTCCCAATGATTTAGACCCTGCTCTACAGCACCTAACAGAACTAACACCAGAGATAAGGCTTAGGAGGAAGGAATGAGAGACCCAGAAGGGAAAAAGGCTGGAAAGTCCCACAGTTGTGTTGGGCAGCCCCTGAGAGACTTTTAGCAATGCTGAGATCTCTCTTCTTCCAGTTCATAAATGGGCTCCTCTTCTGCCTGGAGGTTAACACCTCATATAATTTTCTTGAACTTTATCTAATTGTGGTTTCTTCTCTTTAGTAAATACCCCTCCTCAGTCAGGAGGATCTTTTTCCATCCCCTAAACACATTACACCTGCATCTGATCCTGTCAGATCTCAGAAGCTAAGCAGGGTCAGACCTGGTTAGTACTTGGATAGGAGACAACCTGGGAACACCAGCTGCTGTAGGCTTGAGAGAAGGACCTGGCAACCCAGTCCCAAAATACAGTCAGCCATTGAAAACCCGATGAATAGCAGAGAAGCAGGACAATAGTGCTTCACCTGTTGTACATAGCATCGCTATGAGTCAGACACCAATTTGACAGCACCTAACAATGACAGCATCAACAAACACATCATATCAGGACAAAGCCTAACATTATGCGAACTGGCAAAAGAAAAATGTCTATAGGGTCTATTTCCAAATTACAAAGCAAAGGGTGCATTTAGAGTTGAGGGGCAATAAATCAATAACTGGCATGCTGGCCAGGATTATCCACTCGCTCAGGACCTCTCTAGAGCTTTTTTTCCCATCTACGTATCTACACCTTACCCATTTTTCAACATTATTCTAGAATACATGATTTCTCATTTCTGTGGTGTTCCAGAATCTCAACTCTGAATTCTATGCCATTTTATATCACTTAGGAGCAATATTTTTCCTCATTACAAAATAAATTCATGATCTTTTTTGTAAAGTGTTACTGTCATCTGCCAGACATTCCCACTATTCACATTTCAGTCATGCCCTCTCAGACTTTTGCTTTCTTCTATAGACACAACCAAATGCAAACATTATTTGCATAATTCTAATCTTATTGTACATACTCTTGCTCTCCATTGTTGACACACATTAGTCCTGGGATTCCCGCTAGAATGCTGCTCCTTCATGGTGAAATCGTTACCTTCCACGTTTCTCTTCCTCTGGCAGCTGAGTATCAGAGCCACCCCTGTCCCAAGCACCAGGCTTGCTCTGATATAAGAAGGAACTAAGAAGTGCCATCTTTACACTCTGTGCTGTGACACTTTGTCCCAGATGGTAATGGCACTTTTTTCTTTTTTCCTTCCTTTATGTCTGCCTGCCTGCCTTTCTTTCTCTTCCTCCCTCCTTCCCTTTTCTTCTCTCTCTCTCTCTCTGTCTCTCTCTCTCTCTCTCTTTCTCTCCCTTTCTCTCTCTATCTCTTTTTCTATTTCCCTTTCTTTCTTTCTTTCTTTTTTTCTTTCTTTCTTTCTTTCCTTCTCTTTCTTTCTTTCTTTTTGGCAGTACTTGGAGATTGAAACCAAGGCCTGGCACATACTTCACAAGGACTCTGCCACTGGGCTGCACCCCCAGCCCATTTTTTAATTTTATGTTTTTGAGACAGGGTCTCAATAAGTCACATAGGCTGCCTCTGGTCTTGAATTCACAATCCTCCCCCATCAGCCTCCTGAGTCACTAGGATTACAGGTGTGTGCCGCAGTGCCTGGTGGCACTTTTGCCTTCTTAAGGCCAAGGTCTCAATCTAACAAATCCAGAACTCTCCTCATTGACTCTCTGTCAATATTATTGATAACACCAATAACCATGGCAGCTTCCCTTGACTGAACACTTACAGTGAATCAGGTGCCACACTAAGTATATCGAGGCATTCCCACACTTGATCCTTACATCATCCCTACCAGGTAGACAATGCCTCTCTGACAGAGGAGGAAATCAAGACTCAGAGAAATAATATCACAAAATTGTTTAGGCACAGAGCTGGGATAGGGCTTAGCCATGTCTGTTAACCAAGGTACTGCATGGAGAGCCCTACGCTGGTCAGTGCAGTCCGTGTCTCTGCTCCTATACACTCAAGTTCCATGTGTCTCTTTCAGTCTCTGCACCCCTACTTGGAGACAGGAATCCTGCCTTGAGCCAGATGGCTAGAGGCCCTGTTGTTTGGTGACTGACCTCAACCACTGATGCTTTTTCTGGTCTTATATTCCCCATCACTCTGGGGCCAATCAATTGAGATCATCCAGATTTCTTCCATCAATAGTGGTACTTTAGGCATTGTAGGCAGGAGAATTTTTCTTTGTGTAGAATTTCCCTGTACAGTGAATCTCTAGACACTAGATGCCAGCAACATCCTAGCCATAATGTCAATCATAACCTACCACTTCCATATTTCCAAATGTGCAGAGAGAGATAGGGAGAAAGTCCTGTTGTACTACTTCTGGGTAGAATGACTTTGCTAGACCTTCAATGCTAATGCATTGCCTAAACCACTACCTGTGCTTCAGGGTCTCCACATCCCTTGCTTTTCCTAATGGAAGGACTTCTTCCACACACACCTTTCCTTCTATCCCCCCAGTAGCTACCCTGTCTCAACAGGTATTTTGAACTCTAAGTTCCCCATTTCCCCCCATCTATCTGGTCCCTCCGCTATGGACTTTCATTTGCCAGGTATTACGTGTTAGCAATTATTCCAAACATTTCATCCTCACAACCACCTCATGAAATAATAGAATTATTAAGCAATATTGGCACGAAAATAGCAAGAAGCAGCTGAGGCACAAAGAAGTTAAGTAATTTGATCTTTATAAGATCGTGGAGTAACTAATCTCTCAGCATTGGCAAACTGACATTGGTCAAAGAAGAAATATCGACTGGAGTAGAATGAAGTTAAAAATCATGTCCTTCATAGTAGAATAAATTTACCTAACATTCTGATTCCTTCTGATGTCACCATTCCCTTGTTTCTTTGCCTTGTCATTTTTTAGGAAACTGCTTTCCCCTAAGGCTATCCATTAGAACTTTCTGTCCCTTCTGGCATGGGACACAGGCTGACCTAGTTTGTTTTTTTCCCCCCCGGAATTTTCCAAATTAGAGGTGGGGGAGTGACTCTTTCATCTCAGAGGCCAAATTAGAAGGATGACCTCAGACCTGCTGATGGTCATCTGTGCTGCCACGAAGCAGAATATGAGAGAACAGAGCCGGCATGAGGAGAGGAACTAGCAAAGGGAGGGTAGGAAAGAGCCAGACACAGCCAAGCCTGAGGCGAGCTCCAATCCTCTCCTCTCCCACTGGGTGACCCAATAAATATCTTTCATACTTTCAATCCTTGGAACTTGGTCTCTTCAACTTATACCTGTTATCAACCTACTAATACATCTCCCATCCTGCCAAGTCTCAGAAAGCCCAGGTCTGGCCCACACTTCAAAACAAAGCATTTTCCACTTCACTTCTGTGTTTAAAAGTAGGCATCCAAAGTGATTTGTGTGACATCCTTTAAAACTTGGGAAATGCTTTGTAAGGTCTCACCTGACTCAATTTGCAGGCCATGGAGGATGGTCAGCCCCATTAAATACCAGGATGTGCTTGGAAAAGCAGGTACTCAAGGGGCCAGTCAGATGCCCCTTTCCTATACTGTGTAAAACTGAACTTTGGATATTTCCTTTAGGATTTCTCAAATTTTTAGTCATTCATGGCTTTTATGTGGAGTTTCTCCAGGTTCTGTATAATACACCTTCAGTTCTAAATTTGGTTCTAAAGACCAAATTATATGATTAACTTGGATTCTGAGCTGTTTCTCTTCTGAGAAAAAAGAGGTTGACCTGCGTTCTCTTTCTGAGTCTCTACCAGACAAGAGAAACCTGGCTTCCTGCTAGGATCCCACTTGTTTAGAGGGGAAGCCCCTGGATGTATGATGCTTTATAGAAAATAGTATGAAATTTTAAAATATTTAATTATAAGACTTGAGAACTATTTTACCAATGGAAAATACAACTAACGTGTTGTTGTTGTTTTTAAGTGCCATGGAGTCAGGTCCGACTCATTGTGATTCTATATACAAAAGTCAAAACATTCTCCAACCTTGTGCCATGCCTGGCACTATGTCAGTGCTTCTCTGCTATTCATACGAGTTTCAATTGCTGATTGTTTTTTGGGAGTGGGTTTCCGGGTTCTTCTCCCAAACCTACAGCACCTGGTGTTCCCAGGCAGTATCCCATCCAAGAACTAACCAGGCCTGATTCTGCTTAGCTTCCGAGATCTGACAGGATAGGATGCCACAGTGCTACTGCTGCAGGCACAACTAACATGTGTATATATAATATAAAAATCACAACCATGAACCTGTCAACATTTGAAAAAGGGAAAAATCTCTGGATATGGTGGCCCAGGCCTGTAATTCCCAGCACTCTGAGAAGTGGCAGTAGGAGTACTGTGAGTTCAAGAGCTGCGTGGGCTACATAAGAAGACTGTGACTCAAAAGGGCAAATAAGTAAATAAATAGATAGAAAAAAAAAAAAACCTCTAAATGTATGGTGGTGGTCTGTTTCCGATTTCTGAAAGAATGTTGCCATCCTTTTGCTTTGTGCTAGAAGGCAAGAAATGGGATGTCCTGCAGATTAACTATCTGCAGCCATACCACTGTGGTGTCCAATCCTGTCAGATCTCCAAAGCTAAGCAGGATCCTGCCTGGTTTGTACTTGGATGGGAGACTGCCTGGGAACACCAGAACCCACTCCTAAAAGTCAATCAGCCATTGAAAACCCTACGGATAGCAGAGAAGTACTGACAATACTGTTTTGCCTATGGTACGTAAGGGTTGCTATGAGTCAGATACCCGCTGGACAGCACCTTACAACAACAACTCAGATTAATTAAAATGTGGCCAAAATCAGAATTAAGAAAATAACTGTACTTCTTAAGTAGTTTTTCAGATTGTGAAATCAAATCAAATCCTAAACTTAAGAGCCACAATCAAACAAAGCAAGATTATGATTCTATTTCCATGAGAGAGTGAAACATGAACTCCCTGGTTATTTTTTTTATACAAACATTATTTATGTTTAGATATAATGGGTTATTACTATAACTTTATTGTTTATTACTATTTTTTTTTTCTTTGATACAGGGTCTCCCTGGCTGGCCTTGAACTCACTTTGTAGCTCAGGCTGGCCTTCAAACTCATGATCCTCCTGCCTCAGCTTCTTGAGTGTGGGATTATAAGTGTGCCCTTACAGTTACTTTAGGTTAATAAATATTTCCCAAAAAATTAGTTCTAATTTCTGATATGGTAAATATTGATAGATATAGCTACATAAGCAAAAGCTCTTTGTTCTCATAAATTTTAAGAGTGAAAACTGGTCATGAAACCAAAACATTTGAGATATGCTCCCATAAAGTACTGAGTACAGCCCAGTAATGGCAAGCACAGTCATATTGTTCTGCAATCATCCCTATGACCCATCTCCACAACCCTTTTCATCTTGCAAAATTGGACAGTATCTCCCCCGCCCACCCCTGGCAAGCACTACTCTGTTCTTTGTCTTTATGAATTTGACAAGTCCAGGTGTTTCATGGAAGTCTTTTGGGGGCTAGCTTATTTCACACAGCAGAATGTCATCGAGGTTCATTCATGTTGCAGCATACGTCAGAATTTCTTTTCTTTTTAAGGTGGAGTAAAATATCCCATTGCATGTACATAATACATTTTGTTTATCCATTCATCTATCCATGGACACTTGGGTTGTTTCATTTGAATAAGCCTTGGTCATGGTGAGGAGTGTTTCCGATGACACTAAGCACTCTGCTTGTAGAGCGACCCATCGCTAGCCCTCCCTAGGCTCATATCTCAGGACTAGAGGGATGGCAGGAATGAAACTATGAGAAAGATAAGGAAAAAGAGAAAGAAATATTTTCAGTAAACTGCATACCATCAACACTTGTGGCAAAATACCACTCAAGGAGAGGGAGGTCCTAGGTTCAATACCCTAAGCAGGAAAACAAAAAGCAAAAAAACAAAACAAAACAAAACAAAAAACACAACAGTTGTTCTTTGTATTAAGGGATTGTTGATAATGTTTATTTTTTATATTTATCTATATTTTTCTAAATTTTCTATGAGACTTACATCCTTTTTAATCATGTGATACCTTCTTTTTAAGTGAAGCACAAAGTAAAAATATCTACTATTCACATACTATTTTATATTAA
The DNA here is from genome assembly GCA_007922755.1 of Pedetes capensis. Lineage (NCBI taxonomy): Eukaryota > Metazoa > Chordata > Mammalia > Rodentia > Pedetidae > Pedetes > Pedetes capensis. The sequence goes on from VMDO01007957.1 coordinate 57,232, forward strand.
CAATTCTCAGAATTTTGACCTGAGTACCAGTTAAATTCATGAGTATTTCAAAGAACTTTTCTGTATGTGGTTATAGCTGACAATAGTTACCATATTGGAAAATAGAATTGAAAATATTTTAAATATTTATTAATCTAAGAGAACAATGATAACTCACTACATTTTAACATAAGTAACATTTTATTAAACAAAAACGATCTTCAAAACAAAAAGTCATACGTTTAACGATTTTGCAAATCTCGTTAGTACCTAACCCACCAGAAGACAGTTGAATGCATCTTATCTCCTTTTCCATTCAACCTGCTATAAATATCAAATGTCCCATAGCCTCTGGAAACTCTGCTGTATACCTGTGAGAGATTTACAGTGAAGAAGGAAAGTAACGTTGTAGTATTTTCATGAAAGTAGCCAAGGGTGGTGATGCATGCCTGTTATTATACCAGCACTTGGGAGGCTGAGGCACAAGGATTGTGTGTTCGAGGCCATTGTGGGCTACATAGCAAGATTCTGTCTCAAAAAAAAAAAAAAAAAAAAAAAAAAAAAAAAAAAAAAAAAAAAAAAGGGCTGGGGTGCAGCTCAGTGGTCCAGCATTTGCAAAGCATGCAAGCATGAGGCTCTGGGTTCAACCCCCAGGACCACAGGAAAAAAAAAAAGAATAAAAAGAAAAGAGAGAAAAAGAACAGAAAGGAAGAATGAAAGAGATGAAAAAGAAAAGAAAGACGAAAAGGAAAGAAAAGAAAAAAGAAAGAAAGCAATTTGATCTCAAAAATCTAAAGGGGCCTGGGACCCTAAAAACTCTCTGGATTTACATCATTGGTTTATATTACATAAAATATATTCATGAACAAATCTCATTTAACTCTCATGAAAACAGTTTGAGTTGGGCATATTTTTAAACAGAGAAACCCAAGGTCCAGAAAGGTTAACCAGTTTAGCCAGATCACATGCTCAGGTTCCTGTCTTTAGACTCTGAGTCCAGGACTTGATTCCAGATAACTACATCTGTAAAAGCTTTTTGATCACACACCTTAATCCAGATAAGCAACGACCTGGAACACACAAAGAATTTTTTCACAATAATTAGGATAGCTAATATTTCAACTCCAGAAAAATGGAGAGCTAGAAAAATTCTGTAAAACAGAGGATGATACAGAGCACAAGACCGGGGAGGCAGGGTTACATTCTGAATATCACTCTTCCACTTTCTGTGTAACTTGATATAAATTGATTTACCTCTTTGGGCACCAGGATCGCTTTATCTGCAACATAGGATGATATCTTACCTACCTGAAGGCATGAGCCAAACCAGATGATTGCTCAAGATCCCTGCTAATGAGAGGGTTGTCATTTATCAAAAATCCCAGTCATTTAGAAGGCTAGGAACACAACTCAGCCAAGATGGACTCTTCTTTTGCCTTTGTTTTGTTCTCTGTTTTTGTAGTGCCGGGGATAGAAGACAGGGCCTTGTATATGTGGGGCAAATGCTCTACCACTGAGCTACACCTCGAGTCTTGAACTCTCCTTTTGAATGCAGAGTTCCTAAAACATGGCATTTTCTCTAAAGTGATATATTTGGAACTTAGTTTTTATTGAAAGCTATTGTAGTCATCTCTCCTTACTGTCTTCAAATTTTGTCCAGAAAACTCAGCCTTGAGAATAACTTCAGGTTTGAAACCACTGGAAAAGTGGATAGGTGGAAATCCAATGCAATTCAACTCATCCTTCCCAGCTGTGTGTTGATCACCTCCTGCTGCACAGCTCATGTGGAAGACTCTAGAATCATGCACTCCAGCTTTATTTCTTAGCAGGCTACTGGATTTAGAAATTTACAGTGTATTTAAGCTTTTTCTTTTTATTTTTTTATTGTGGTAAAATATAAATAACACAAATCCACACTTTGAACCACTGAGTGTTGAGCCAGAACTATGAATCACATTCACATTGTGCAACCTCATCACTACCTCCCTCTCCAGATTCTTTCCACCTTGCAAAACTAATACTATATCCATTAAACAATGACTCCCCTCTCAGTCTCTGGCAACCACCAGTTTACTTTGTCTCTACAATTTTGACTAGCCTAGATTTTTTGTGAGAGAGGGATTATATAACAGTTTTCTTCTAGTGGCTGGATTATTTGAATTAACATAATGACTTCAGGCTTCATCCATATTGTACCATACATCCACATTCCTTTCTTCCTGAAGGCTGAATAATATCCCATTGGATGCATAAACCATATTTTGTTTATTCAGTCTTCCACTAATGGACATTTAAGTTGTTTCCACCGCATTTCTGCCCTTTGAACCTTCATTTGTAGGTTTGTTTTGGGGGAGAAGAGAATGCTGGGATCAGTCCTCATGCTAAGCACTGACAAGCTACGTTCCTAGACCCAAAAGCAACTTTTGATTACTGCTGGAAATACAATCTAGTATGATATGCTTTATATGGGCAAAGAAAAGGCAAAATAATAAAGCTAATATCAGTAAACAGGAATCAGAGAAGTATGTGCTGAGTTATTTCAAGGTTGAGAAACAAATTCCAAAGTTGTTTAAAAAAAAAAAGACCAGATTTTTGCCTTTGTTGTTTTCCACTCTTCTCTAAAGAGAGATTACTAAATTCTAAGTTTCACAAGGTCTGTATTGCTTTTAACTTCACGTTCCACATAACACCTTGCAAAGTTTCTGGTAAGTTCCATTATCTTCTCCATAAACACACCAGCATAGTGTACAATTCAGAAATATTTTCGCCTTACAGCCACCTTACAAAATGGACAAGGCAAATATTTGTGCAATTTTACAGACAACAAAGCTGAGGATCACAGCCATAGCTCCTTGTCAGGCAATGTGGGACCAGGGACACCAACAGACCATTTTTAAATATGATCTCCAGTTCTGTCCTTCTGTTCCCATAATCAGGAGTTGTGAATGGGCATTTCAAGTCACTTCCTAAGTCAAATTGTGCACAAATATAAATTAAACATCTTAAGATCCTTTTGGTCATATGATTTTATGTGACAGTTTCCCATGGCAACAAATATTTGTGAATATGAAGATGTGTTTATGTGAGATCAGGCTTGCTAACACATATGTTTAGAAAATCATAAAGTGGACCCAACTTCTGTTAGAGGCCTTTCAGTAGTGAGAGGAAATCAACAAAAAGTGATGAAGGGAGGAGAGTATTGAACAAGTTGGATAGGAAGGGCATTGATTGCTTTGATCTTCATGCTTAATTTAGAAAAAGGAGAGATTAAATGACTGCATATATAATGGTTGCTGCAAGCAGGAATTTCCAGAGCAAAACCACTCCTTGAGTACTCCAGACTCCATGGGTTTTCCCTCTGTGGACCATTGGATTATAAAGGAGGGCCTTGCTTGGAAGCGCTAAGATGCCTAGTATCAGACCTCCAGGTACCATGCAAGTCCCCTTCCCAGACAAAGCCCCATTCTCTGACTCTTCATGCAAACTTGCATATTGGGCTGGGCTTGGTGGCACATGCTTATATTTTCAGCACTCAGGAGGCTAAAGCAGGAGGATCATGAATTCAAAACCAGCCTGGGGTACATAGTGAGTTCAAGACCAGCCTAGGTTAGGTAGAGAATCTAAAGAAAAGAACATATATTTTAAAAAGAGATAATGAATAGAGAGAGAAAAAAAAAAGAAAGAAAGAAAGAAAGGAAAGGAAAAGAGAGGGGAAGAGAGGAGAGGAAAGGAAAGGAGATTGTCTATTTAATACTTGTGGTTAGAAATGGCAGATTGCTGGGCACAGTGGTGCACACTTTTAATCCCAATGATTTGGGATGACTCTGGAGGCTGAGGCAGGAAGATTGTGAGTTCAAGGTCAGAGGCAACCTGCATAACTTAGGGAGATCCTGTCCCCACCCCTGCAGAAGGAGAAGAAGAAAAGGAGGAGGAAGAGGAGGAGGAGGAGGAGGAGGAGGAGGAAAGAAAGAGAAATAAATTGCAAATGTAATCATTTAAAAGAAATATTCATAGAAAGTAGGAAAATGAAGCCAGACTAACCTACCAACCAGAAAGCTAAACTAAAAGCCAAAGAGAACAAAAATAGGAAATGAATTTGGAGGATCAGAGCAAGTCCACACAACTAGAGCTAAAAGCTGCCAGGAAAAAAAATAACTAAAAGTGTAAAACAGAAAATTAACAAAGTAATACAAGAAATTCCCCCAGAATTAAAGGATGTGAGATTCTAGACTGGTAATCTTACTGAGTGTTCAACACAGAAACCTTAAAAAGACCCGGTCTGGACACAACCTTGTTAAAATTCAGGACACTGGGAACCAAGAAAAAAATTTTTTTTATACTTTTGTAGAGAAAAAACCAGGATACATGCAAAAGATGGGAAAGCAGAATTTCACTAGATTGTTCAAAAGTACCAATTCTGGAAAACCAAAGAAAATGGAGTAACACCTTCAAAATCCCAAGGACAAAGCATCTCTAACTGCAAGATGCTAGCATAAGTCCTGATTCCACACTGACCCATATCAGTCATGTGTCAACAGAGAAAAAACATACTTTTAAACATACAGGTCTTTACAATTTTTACTTTCTGGCTAGCCATGGTAGTAAGTACCACTCATCCTAGCTGCTACAGAGGCTGAGACAGGAGGAAAGCAAGTTCAAGGCCAGGCTGGTCAACATAGCCAGACTTTGTCTCATTAAAAAAAAATTTTTAAATGAAAGTCAAGGGTGTGGCTCTGTTGGGGCTCAGCTCAGGCCCGGCAGAGGTCAGAGCCTTGCCCAGACACCACGTGGGTATCGGGGACCCACTGAACTGGGTTGGTGTTATGGCCGGTGGTGCCAATGAAGGACCTAGGGAGACCTTCAATGGAAAAACAGGAAAGGAAGGTTTATTGGGTGCTCCCCAAGTGGGGTGCAACAAGAAAGCAACCCCTAAGCAAGTGTTATAAGTGCTGGCTCTAAGCCTCCAGCTTAAAGGCACAGCTAGAGCAGCCGGTGTTCCGTTGGGCTGGAGGTTAGTTGGTCTTGACTCTCGCAGCTTGCCTTCTCTGCTTCCCTCCTTCCCAGGGATGGGAGGAATTGGGAGGCTCTTCGTGGCTTGATTGTAGCCTTCAGTGCTTTGGATCCCCTGGTCTTGACCGCGTCGGTTTGCTTGAAGAGTCCACTGGAGTAGGGAGTGCTGGTTGAGGTGATGGGGTCCAGGTAGCAGTTGAGGGATGGTCAGAAGTGGTAGGGGGAAGGCGGTCCGGGAGCCCTGCTTATATAGGGTCCCAGAGGGGGGCATGTGCTGGGATTAGCCAATCAGGGCACATACCTGACAGGTACTGCAGATAAATTGACATACCTGCCAGGTAGGGACACTTATCTAATGAAAATGCCAAGGATAGCTAATCAGGATTAAGGTAGTTAAGGCAGGCCAGGCTGGTCAGGCGCCATCTTTGTTCACTTGATGGGAGGGGCAGGTATGAGTGAGTAAGATGTGGCCCTGGGGTCAACTAGGGGTCAGCCCCTCAGGCTATTATGAGGGACCCTAGTTATGGGGTAGATTTTAAAAATCCCCAACATGGCTCCATAGTAGAACACTTGCCTAGCATGAGCAAGGCCCTGAGTTCAATCCCTAGTACCAGGAAAAAATTTAAGAAGTTTATTTTCTGTATACTGAAATCTACTATAGAGTATCTTCCAGCAAAATAGGGGTAATGGGATGAAGAGAAAAGATTCTAGGAAAGCAATGAAGAAAATCCCGGATGATGGCGCATGGAGCTTCCAGTGGGGCAGGCAGGCAAATCGCTGTCATGAACAGAGGGTCTTGGAGAGAAGTTGTGATGGTCACAGGTTTTAAATGTGATGGTTAGTTTCATGTGTCAACTTGGCTAGGCTATGATATCTAGATATTTGGTCAAATAGCAGCCTGAAAGTTGCTATGAAGTTATTTTTTAGATGCTATTACTATTTAAATAAGTTGCCTTTGGGCTGAGGGGTCTCATCAAATCTCTTGAAAGCCTTAAGAACGTTCAGAGACTGAAGAGACTGATATTCCTCAAGGAAAGGGGAATTCTGCCTCCATATCACCTTTGAACATAAGCTGCAACATCCAACTTCCCTAAGTCTCCAGCCTGCTAGCCTATCCAACAGACTTTGGAATTCCCAAACTCCAAAAGTTTGTGAGGCAATTCCTTCAAATAAATCCCCCTCTTCTGTGTGTGTGTGTGTGTGTGTGTGTGTGTGTGTGTGTGTGTGTGTGTGTGTGTCTTACTCTCTCCACATACACACACCACACACCCATACATGTACATACATCCTATTACTTCTGTTTCCCTAATACAGAGGTACTGTATACACAGGGAAAAAAAAAAAAAAAAAAACACAAGAAGCTAAGCTTTGTGAGTATGGAAAAACCCTATTGGTCAGTGTGTGGTATTCAGGAAAAGAAATTAGTGATGGACACATGGCAAATTAGGCAACTGAAAAAGTGAGGTAATTTTTAATTCCAGGAAAAATAGAGGATTCTATCCCTACAGTGAACAATACTTATTTGTCAAAGCAACGTAAATGCTAACCATTGACTAACCAAAAATATTTATTTATATAATCATTTAGGGAAGGAGAATGAACCAAAGAAGTCTAAAACTGATAAACTCAGGAAAATAATTCTATGATTCAGAAACATGGAGATAAATGTTAAGAGACATTGAAAAGAGATAAGACTAATTTTCCATGGGTGCAGGGCTGGGAAATAAGAAAAGCTTGATCAATGACTTGCAGTTTTTCATTATAAGTCTTTTTCATCATAAGCAATGGTTTGGATCTGGAATCATCCTTATAGGCCCACATGTTAAAAGCTTGGTCCCAGCCCATGATACTCTTGGGAGGTGGTGGAGACCTTTAAGTGGTGAGGCCTAGTGGAAGGTTTTAGGTTATTGGGGAAGTATTCTCAAAGGGAACTGTGGGACTCTGGTCTTCCCCACCTCACTCTTTCTCTTTCATGAGGTGAATGGCTTTGCTCCACCATAAAATCCCCAATATGATGTACAGCCTTGCACACAGGCCCCAAAGCAACAGGGCCAACACAATCTTGTACTGAAAACTTTGAAACTGAACTGAAACAAACCTTTCCTCTTTCTAAGTTGATTTAGCTCAGGTATTTTCCTCAGGTCATTTTGTTTTGTTTTGTTTTGTTTTGTTTTACAATGATGGGAAACAGACTAATATACTATTTGAATTTATATACAGGTAAAACTTTGATAATAATGAAAATTAACTGAAAAATATCCACCCATTTGAGGGGCTGGGATTTAGCTCTGTTGGGAGAGCACCACTCTGTAGTCTCTGAGGTCCCAGGTTCGATTCCCATCACCACAAAACGGGAGAAGGACATGGCATTCCACTCCCGAGGCAATCCTGAAACAATCAGCCATGGAAAACCCTATGAGGGGTGCTATGAATGGAATACAACTTGATGGCACCTAACAGCAACAACATCTGCCCACTTGCAGCTCCATCTTTTTAGGCACTGTTGCCAGGTAACGAATCTGCTATATTAATAAAATGAAGCCTGATATGTTATCTACACCTATAAGATAATTTGCTTAATCTTTAAAAGACTCCAATTCTACTATACCAAAGGCACTATTGTAAAAATCTCCTCCTCCTCCTCCTCCTCCTTCTCCTCCTCCTCCTCATCCTCTTTCTTTTCCCTGCTCCTTCTTTTCTTGTTTCTTTATTGTAGTACTGGGGATGGAACCCAGGGCTTCATGCATGCCAGGCAAGCATCCTACAACAGAGCTATATCCCCCGCCCTTGTGAAAATTCAAATAAACATAGGAAATAAATGTGCATAGTGGGGCATATTTGTTGCTGACGGCAAAGCACCAGGTGATGAGTTCATTATTTGCAGTCTTGGACATCATGGTTCTCAGTGAACAGCTAATGTGAACTGTGGCAGAAAAGCACAGAACTCATACTTAGGGTTACTAAGAGTAGTGCCCCATCTTAGTGGTAGGATGTGGGGCCACAGTGCCAATCCTTGTGTCCAAAATACTCCCTACATTGGTTTTCCAAAAATGTTTGAAATTCATTGACCATTTCATTTCATTGGCTGGAGTGCTTTTTGACATTCAAAGCTGTCTGCTAAAATGGAAACCTTCCCATGAAAGGGTCAGCCTTTAGTAGGGAACGAGGGTGGAAAAGGGAAGGATGGGGAAAGGCAGAGGTAATGGCCACAAAGGATAAGCCTTCCGCCAGGTCACCTCTTCTGCCAGCCATCAACCCAGGGCCCTGGAAAGTCCAGAAGTGGGTTTGAGCCTGGCATATTTGCAGTGGCAGCCACTGGCCACGAGGTGGCAGCCGTGGCTTTTGTGGAGTCTCGGCTGCAGCTCCTGACAAGGCCATCCAGAGAAGCGTTAAGAGCAAGCTGGACTTCCTAAGAAGGCAGCAGATGCTCAGAGCTTCTGCTCTTTCCAAGTGGTTTTATTGCACACTGCCCCTATGGTTGTTATGGGAGGTGGTCTTTTCTCACTCCTGAGGGCAACCTATCCCACGCCCTAGACAGAATTTCCTATCATGGCTGAGGGAGCTTGACTCCACCCATGTTACACCTTTTCTTTCCATATCATCAACTTCCCCTCCAGTGGCTTATTCCCCTTAGCACACAAATCCATTGTCATAACTCATGGTCATTTGTGGTCCTTTTTAAGCCCCAATTCTCAATCAGCCATGGCCCCATTTCTCTCTTCCTTTTCTCAGTAAACTTCCTGAGGTTTTCCAAGCTTGCTAACACTCACTAACTCCAAAGTCTTTCCTGCTTTGTGGGTTACACCGCTGTAATCAGGCTTCAGCTCAGACCATTCCAAAAAAGCTCCTTGGAACCACTGTATCCCATGAACCCACTGGTCAACATTGTCCTCATCTAAACTTTATCTATAGATGGCACTTGATCCAGTTGATTACTTGCTTCTTTCCCCTGGCAACTCATTCTTCACAGTATCCCAGACACTATCGTCTGGTCCTCCTCCTCCCTTCTTCATTCTTTGTGGCTTCTGCCTTTTGTCCCCAATCAACTAGTGCCAAGAACTCTAGGGCTCAGTCTTTGCATTTCTTTGCTTCTAAACATAATCTCACTCTGTTAAAGCTCTTCTAGTCTCTTGATTTTAAATGCCAGTTGGATATTATGATCCTCAAGTTTATATCTCTAGCTCAGACTTCTCCCCTGGGCTCTATACTCTTAACACCCACCCCTCACCATCCGCATGGGACTATTTAGTTGACACTCAAAACAATATCCTCTTATCCCACCACTCTGCCCGGTTTTCTGTTGCAGCTGATGGCAACCTGATCCTTCACACTTCCCAGGGAAAATCCCTTCCCTCACAGCCCACATTGAAACCCACAGAAAATCCTGTTAGCTCCACCTTCCAAATAGACCAGGATTCTGTCTGCTCCCCATGGGCTAAGCATCATGATCTCCCCCTCAGTTATTCAATGGCGTCCTGCCTGGTCCTCCCACATTCATGCAAGGGCTCCCACAGCTTATTCTCCATGCAGCAGCCAGAGAGAGATTTTATTAAAAAGCCAGATCAGGTCATTTCTCTGCTCAATACTCCCCAAATGCTTTCCACTTCTGCCAGAATAAAACCCCAAATCCATAAGCATCCAAGACTTTGGACCAGTATATTCCAACAGAAAGAAAATGTGAGCCACAATGGCATTTTACATTTCCTAAGAGCCTTGGTTTAAAAAGTAAAAAGAAACCAGTGAAAGGTATTTGGGTGGGGAAGGGTACGGGGAGGCTGAACACAGGGCCTTACACATACTTTGCAAGTGCTATACCACTGAGCTGTACCCGCAACCCTTTTTTTTTTTTTTTTTTTAACTTTTTATCTTGAGATAGAGCTTTGCTAAGTTATGCAGGTTGCCTCTGGCCTCAAACTTGTGATCCTCCTGCCTCTGCCTCCTTGTCACTGAGATTACAGGGGTACTCCATCGTGCCTGGTGGGGAAATGTATTTTAATAATATGTTTATGTACCTCTGATCTCTAAAAGATTATTAGTGCAAGATGGAATCAATGTAAAAAACAAGAAATTTTACATTGTTTTCATTCAAAATCTTTGAAATGTGATACAGCACAGGTCAATTTGTCCTAGCCCCATTCCAAGAGCTGCATAGCCACGTGTGGCTGAGGTCTCTGTATTGGACAGCACAGCTGGAGGCCACAGCTCTCCTTTTCATCTCTCAGGTCTGATGTCTTGCTGCTCACGCCTTGCTCACTCTGCGGGAGCCCCCCAGGCGTGCTCCAGCTGCAGGGACTTTACACAGCCTGTTCCCTCAGTCTCTGCTCCTCTTCTCACGGATGACCTTTTCATCCCCAGCTTTTTTCTCCTGTCCTTGTCCTTGCTCACGTAGCCAACCTATGCAGGGGGTAACTGCCACACTGCTCCTTCTCCTACCCAGGTCATTTCCCCTCTAGCATTTGTTGATAGAGGGTGCTAGACAGGAAGACGAAAAGGAATTAGGGGGCCTTCACAGCCATCTGCTTCCCAGGCACCTTCTGAGACATGAACGTCAATATGAGCTTCCTATGAGACAAGGCAGTCAATGCTTCCTTGGTAGATTAAAATATCCTCTACAAGTAACACACCTGCAGCTGTAGACCTGTGGCGTCTGATCCCATCAGATCTCGGAAGCTAAGCAGGGTCGGGCCTGGTTAGTACTTGGATGGGAGACCCCATGGGAAGACCAGGTACTGCAGTCTTGGGAGATGGACCTGGCAACCCACTCCCAAAAATCATTCCACCATTGAAAACCCTATGAATAGCAGAGGAACACTGACAATAGTGTTTTGCATATTGTATGTAGGGTCACTATGAGTTGGACACCCGACTCGACAGCACCCAACAAGTAACACAAGTGTTGATAAATAATACTTTTTCACAAGTGAGCTGGTCATGGCCAGTAAGGCAGGATAACTAGCAATACAGAAAAAAAAAATATATACCAGTTAAGGAGAGATAAGAGAAGCCCCTCACTCTGGAATCTGGTTACTTCTGATTGCTGGAAGTCAGCCTTAACTCAAGGAATCTCTTTACATCTCCCACCTGCTAAAAGCCAGCAACTTCAACACAACTCACAAACTCAGTAGAGATGACCTAGCGAGAGACAATTCTCGTTCTCCTAAGAAATCTCAAGTAAGGTTGTTAATGAATGCAGACAGACTGTACTTCAGGCCTGAATGTTTGTGACCTTTGAGTTTAGCCTTGCTAGAACTGTTCTCCCATCCTTAGGCCTACACACTACACCTCATAAAAATCACCTTACAATTTCATTTACAAAAGAAAAATCTTCAAGATAAGAAAAATAAGTAAACCAGTTCCTACATTTTTATTTTTTATTTAATTTATAATAATAATAATAATAATAATTATTATTATTATTATTTTGCAGTACTTGGGGGTTGAACTTAGGGCCTCACACATATTTTGCAAGTGCACTACCACTGAGCTGCACTCCAACCTATTTTTTAAATTTTTTTATCTTGAGATAGGATCTTGCTAAGTTACGCAGGCTGTCTCTGGCCTCGAATTTGTGATCCTCCTGCTTCTGCCTCCTGAGTCACGGGGATTACAAGTGTGAGCCACTACACTCAGCCAGTTTTACTTAATTCTTAAACTTTACTTAATTGTAAAATTTGTATATCTTTCAACATGGTTGTAAATTATATCCTTGAAGCAAGGCAACTTCAAAAGCCACAAAAACATACATATAGACATTCATGTGTGATTCTCTCTCTTGAGAAGCCACATCTATTCTTGGATGTGTACTATTATTTTTTCTTAAGCATCCTTCTCTCTGAATAACTGTGCCTTACCGTAAAGCATGTACTTACGTCTCTTATCTCTACTTAATGAGACTGGGGTTTAGCTCAGTTGATAGAGCACTGCTCTGCACTCTGTGGGGACCCAGGTTCGATCCCCAGCACTGCAAAAGTGGGAGAGGGATATGGAAATCCATTCCCTAAGCAATACTGAAACAATCAGCCATTGAAAATCCTAGGAGGGTCACTGTGGGTTGAACCCATCTAACAACATCTCTACTTAATTAACTCACTAGCTTTGTTTCACTGACTTGTCCTGAGATTCTTTTCTGCAGTGTAGCTAGGGACCTGGATCAACCTGGGTGGAGGTCCTTGTAGGGAGGGGATCTCCTCAGGCTGTAAGCAGCTCTGGGCTGCATCTTTGTTTCCCAAATTCCTTTGAGTTCCTTTTGAGTCCATTTGAAAATTCTTTTATTAACAAGATCAAGGACCTGGAGAGGCATCTGCTGCCCAGTAACACGATCACCTTCTTAAAAGATTACCTGTTTGTTGTTTGTGAGGTGCCTTTGAATCATGTCTGACTCATAGAGACCCTCATAGGGTTTTCAGTGGCTGATGGGTCGGGATTGCCTTGGGAGTAGATTGCCACATCCTTCTTTTGCAATGCTGGGAATCGAACCTGGGACCTCAGACACTGCTATGAGTCAGACATGACTCGACAGCACCTAACAACAACTATCTATTCATTATGTATCCTTTATTTTCTCACTCTGGAAGAGGACTCCAGAAGAGAGAGGTCTATTTCTGTCAGTAACGTGGGTCCAGCCATGTACAACAGGGCCTGGTACATAGTAGGCTCCCCACGAACACTTCTTGACTGAATGAATTAATGAAAGAATAAGCTGATCTTCCCACAAGGCCTTTCAGGTCAGGGCATAGAGCCAAGGTCTAACAGGGCATCCCAGGAGCAGTGACCTTGGAGTGATTGAAATGGGAGCTGTCTCATCTGTGAACAGTCATTGTGAGGAAGGGCAAAGCTAATGTCAACACAGCAAGCATTTTCTAAGTGGCCACAGAGTGCACGGGTGTGGGTTCGTCCAGATGCATGGGGAGCCATGCTAGGATGTGGCCCCACCTGCAGGTGGGCACTGGTATTTCTTCCCTGTAGCCCTGGAGGCCAGAACCTGTGATACACTGGGAAATTGGCAGAGACTGATTTGAACTCTGAGAGAAAACTTTTTTTTCCTCCAGTGTTGGGGTGCTGGGGAATGAACCCAAGGCCTCCCAAATGCTAAGTAAGTGCTCTAACCTGAGCTATAGCCACAGCCCCCCAGGAGAAGTCTTTAATCATCGGCACCATCATTGGTATAAATCTAGAAATAGCTATTACTGTGAAGATTTTGGCTGTGCGTGTAAGGTTGAACTAAACTTCTGAAGTCAACTCGAACTCTATAAGATAGTCTACATTTCATTGGAGTAGAAATAATATGGGTTTTGAGCTAGATTTGGTGCACACCTGTAAACTTAGGGCCTGGGAGGCTGAGGCAGGAGGACCATCAGTTTGAAGCCAGCCTGGGATGCATAGTAAGTTCAAGAAGTTCAAGGCCAGCCTGGGCTGCATAGTGCAGACTCTATCTAAAAAAAAAGAAAAAGAAAAAAAAAGAAAAGAAAAGAAGAAAAGAAAAAAACGAAAGAGAGAAAGAGAAAAAAGAGAAAGAGAAGGAAAGAAGAAAGAAAGAAAAGAAAGGGAAAGAAAAGAAATGGAAGAAAGAGAAAGAAAGAGAAAGAAGGAAAGAAGAAAGAAAAGAAAGAAAAAAGAAAAGAAGAGGAAGAGGGTTTTGAAATCAGGCAACTTGCCTTAGAGTTCTAGTTCATAATGTAGCCGGCTACTGTTTACCCTTTTGCATTTCTATTGGTTTTTTTGTTCAGGAGGTTGCCTAACCCCCAGGATTTTTCCCAGGGTCAAATGCAATAATGTATATTAACTGTCTTTCATATGTTGTTATTGTTGTTGTTGTTGTTGTTGTTGTTATTGTTGTTATTAGGTTCCATTGAGTCAGGTCTGACTCATAGTGACTCTATGTACAATAGAACGAAACACTCCTGGACACTGTGCCACGTATGTCAGTGCTTCTCTGCTATTCATAGGGTTATTCATGGCTGATTGTTTCTGGATTGCTTCAGGAGTGGGCTGCCAGCTCCTTCTCCCATTTTTGTCGTGCTGGGGATCAAACCCAGGGCCTCAGAGAGCACAGAGCAGCACTCTACCAACTGAGCTAAACCCCAGGCCCCTCACATACAATAGAAAGTATGTAATAAATTGTGCTTGGAGAATTTTCCCCTAGGACCCAAGATTTCCAAATGCTTGAAGAAAAGTATAAAGCTGTTTCCAATAACTGGCTCCTACCATGCAAAGACTCCTCCCCATGGCTTTTTCCATTAGCAACAAGAACAGCCATCGACCCTAAGTGTCAGGAGTTGTGTCATTTAATATTTCTGCAAAGTGTGGAGATGTTGGCCAAAATTAGTCTTACTCAGATGAGGAAACTGGCCCTCAGAAATGCTAGTTACCTTGCTCAAGGCCTTGGGGAAGTGGCCAAAACTAGCCTACAAAATCCCACAGGTTTTCTTTCACTATTCTGTACTCATTTAGTCACTTGAAAAAAAATGTTTGTTCATGTCCTGCCTGTGCTAGGAGCTTGGCTGGAAGTGAAGACACAGCTGTGCACAAGCGTCCCTGCCCTCTGGGAAGGTGGTCCCTGGGTTAGGGTAGGAGGCTCCACAATCACCTGTTGCCTCACAGTTATACTGGCCCTTCCCTGCCAGGCACCCACAAGGATGTCTGTACCTGCTGTTGGCTGATGGCCTCAGGGTTTATCTCAGTTGATAGAGTGCTGTTCGGTGCTCTCTGAGGCCCTGGGTTTGATTCCAACACTGCAAAATTGGGAGAGGGACCTGGCAACCAACTCCCCAAACAGCCATTGAAAACCCTACGAGAGAACTTATCTGTGCAATGTGCGATAAAACACATATATGGAAATGTCACAATGAAATGCATGTCAGAATGAAACACATTAAGTTGTACATTAAAATTTTCTAATTAAAAAAAGAAGAAGAAAGAAAACCCTACAAGGGTTGCTACAAGTTGGACACACCTCGACAGCACCCAACAACAGCAACTGAGTCTGCAGCACTTTCCTGGATTTGTTCCATCTTAAAATTGTGCAATCTATGGAAATAGGGGGGAAATCATCATTTTTCAAAATCTGATTGGATACCAAGATGAATATTACTTTTTCTTAGGAAGTAACCCCCTGTCTTAGCCACCCTCTTGCAGAGGGGCTATAAGGTGAAAACCTGGCTACTCTAAAGCCCTGCTCAGGCCCCCCTTTGACTTCCACTTTGTCTTTGGTTTTGGTTTTTGGATTGTTTGTTTTTTGAGACAGGATTTTGCTATGAAACCTCAGCTGACCTGGAGCTTGCTATGTAGACCAAGCTGGCCTTGAGCTAGCATTGATCCTCCTACCTCTGCCTCCTGGGTGCTGGCATTACAGGTGTATGCCACCACACCTGGCTTGACTTTGAGGTGTTCTTTTTTTGTTGTTTTTTGTTTTTTAAATCACAGTTACAGCACTACATAATCACTAATCAACAAAATTATTTGTTTGCTCCTTCCTTCTTGTGAAGGGTCTGAGCCTCTAGGCCTCCTCACCTCACCTGAGCAGGTTACCTGACTCCTCCTTCACCTCTCTTTAGGCCAATCTCACAGCACCAACCACAGGTATCCAATAAATATTTGCAAAGACTCAATCTCCTTTTTATTCAGTCTGATTCTATTCACTTGTTTCAAACACAAAACAAACAAAAAGACTGTCAAAAGTGTTTCCATAGAACTTCCAATCTGTTGACCTTCTCATTTAAAAGAAAAGTAACTCAGCTGGGGGGCATAAATCAGTGTAGAGGACATTCTTAGTGTGAACAAGGCCCAGGGTTTGATTCCCAGCAGGAAGGAAAGAAGGAAGAAAAAAAGAAAAGGAAAGAAAAAAAATATGAAGGCTTTAAAAAGACTAACTGCACGGGCTGAGGGGACAGCTCAGCGGTAGAGACCCTAGGTTAAATCTCCAGCACCAAAAAAAAGAAAAATTAAAAATAACAAACTACTAATTTGTTATTAAAAATAACAAACTATTGAAATCAAACTGTAGTTTGATTTCAATACATGAAATCATAATACACAGTAAAAGAGAGGTATAAGTAGAGGGAATATTTGGGAAGAGGGAGGGGACCAGCTGGAGGGGGCAAGCTGGAAGCCACTCAAAAGAAAACTGGGGAAGAGTTGCCTTCTCAAATTAGAGTCTACCTTCATGACCAAAATGGAGGAAAGCCTCAGGGACCTCCTTTTGCTGATGTAGCATGACTCAAAATGAGGAGGAACAGCAGTAAACATTCATTTATAGTTGGAATGTGGAATGTACGTAGTCTGAATCTAGGAAAATTAGAAATCATCAGAAGGGAAATGGAGTTCGTAAACATTGACATCCTAGGCATCAGTGAACTAAAATAGACTGGCATGGGCCATTTTGTATCAGATAATCATATGGTCTACTATGCTGGGAATGACAGATTAAAGAGAAATAGGGTTTCATTCTTAATCAAAAAAGACATCTCAAGATCTGTCATGAAGTACAATGCTGTCAGTGATAGAATAATATCCATATGCCCACAAGGAAGGCCAGTTAATATGATTTATGTACCCACCATTAGGCAACAAATGAAGATAGGGAACATTTTTACCATCTTCTGCAACGAGAAATAGATCAAACCTGCAATCAGGATGTACTGATAATTACTGGTGGCTGGAATGCAAAAGTTGCAAACAAAGAAGAAGGCTCAGTAGTTGGAAAATACAGACTTGGTGACAGAAATATTGCTGGAGATTGCATGACAGAATTGTGTCAGACCAATGACCTTTTCATTGCAAATACATTTTTCACCAACATAAACAATGACTATTTACATGGAATTCACCAGATAGAACATACCGGAACCAAATTGACTACATTTGTGGAAAAAGATGATGGAAAAGCTCAATATCAAATGTCAGAACAAGACCAGGTGCTGATTGTGGATTAGACCATCAACTGCTCACATGCAGGTTCAAACTGAAACTGAGGAAAATTAGAACAAGTGTACGAGAGCCGAGGTCTGACCTTGAGTGTCTCCCACCTGAGTTCAGAAATCACCTCAAGAACAGATTTGGTGCATTAGACACTAATGATTGAAGACCAGGTGAGTTGTGGCATGACATCAAAGACATCATTCATGATAAAAACAGAAGGTTATTAAAAAGACAAGAAAGAAAAGACCAAACTACATGTCAAAAGAGACTCTGAAACTTGCCCTTGAATGTTGAGCAGCTAAAGTAAAAGGAAAACAGGAGGAAGTTAAGGAACTAAACAGAAGCTATCAAAGGGCAGCTTGTGATGACAAAATGAAATATTTTAATAACATGTGCAAAGAGCTGGAGATAGAAAACCAAAAGGAAAGAACATACTCTGTTTTTCTCAAGCTAAAGGAATTGAAGAAAAAAATTAAATCTTGAATGGCAATGGTGAAGGATTCTACAGGGAAAATATTAAAGGATGCAAGAGACATCAAAAGAAGATGGAAGGAATACACAGTCATTATAACACAAAGAATGGATGGATGACCAATTATTTCAAGAGGTTGCATATGATCAGAAACCAATGGTACTGAAGGATGAAGGGGAAGCTGCCTTGAAGGAATTGGTGAAACACAAGTCTCCAGGAATTGATGGAATACCAATAGAGATGTTTCAACAAATAGATGCAGCATTGAAGGTGCTAACTTGTTTATGCCAAGAGATTTGAAAAACAGCTACCTGGCCACCTGAATGGAAGAAATCCATGTTTGTGCCTATTCACAAGAAAGGGGATCCAACCCAATGTGGAAACTATCGAATGATATTAATATCACAGGCAAGTAAAATTTTGCTGAAGATCATTCAAAAGTGACTGCAGCAGTATATTAGACAGAGGACTACTAGAAAATCAAGCCAGATTCAGAAGAGGGAGTGGGACAAGGGACATCATTGCTAATGTCAGACGGATATTAGCTGAAAGGAGAGAATACTGGAAAGATGTCTATGTTTTATTGGCTATTCAAAGGCATTTGACTGTGTGGATCATAACAAATTATGGATAACATTGTGAAAAATGGAAATACCAGAGCACTTAATTGTACTCATGAAGAATCTGTACATGGACCAGGAGGCAGTCATTAGAACAGAACAAGGAACAACTGACTGGTTTAAATCAAGAAAGGTGTGTGTCAAGTCTGTATCCTTTCACTGTACCTCTTCAATCTCTATGCTGAGCAAATAATTCTAGAAGCTGGACTTTATGAAGAAGAATGTGGCATCATGATTGGAGGAAGATTTATTAACAACCTGTGTTATACAGATGACACAAGTGTGCTTGCTGAAACTGAGGAGGATTTGAAATTTTTACTGATGAAGGTCAGTATGGATGGCACCTCAACATAAAAACAAAAATCCTTACAATTGGATCTGTATGAAACTTCATGACAAATGGAGAAAAGATTGAGACTGTCTAAGGTTTTGCTTTACTTGGATCTATAGTCAGCACCCATGGAAGCAACAGTCAAGAAATCAAAAGACACACTGCATTGGAAAAAGCTGTTGCAAAAGGCCTCTTTAACGTGTTGAAAAGTAAATATGACACAATGAAGGTGAAGGTATGCCTGACTCATGCCATGGTATTTTCAGTCACATCATATGGTTGTGAAAGCTGGACAATGAATAAGGGAGGCAGGGGAAGAATTGATGCTTTTGAATTATGGTGCTGGAGATGAATATTGATTATACCATTGACTATGAAAAGAACCAACAGATCTGTGCCAGCAGAAGTGCAACCAGAGTGCTCCTTGGAAGCAAGAATGGCTAGATTGCATCTTATGTATTTTGGACATGTTGTCGGGAGGGATCAATCCCTGGGGAAGGACAGCATGTTTGAGAGAATGGTGGGTCAATGAACAAAAGGAAGACCCTTAACTGGATGGATTGACACAGTGTCTGCAACTATGGGCTTAAACATAAAAAGATTAGGTGGCTGGCACAGAATCAGGGAGTGTTTCATCCTGTTGTACATGGGGTGGCTATGAGTTAGACACAACTCGATGACACCTTACAAGAACAACAAAATTATTAAAGTACATGATATACATGTATGCAAGTGTCATAATGAAAGGCATTATTTTGTCCTTATCCTTTATTGGAAATCCAAATTTAAGTGGGCATCCAGTGTTTTTATTTGCTAAATCTGGCAACTCTACAATGAATGAGTCCACCTACACTCTCAACTCCCTTGTCCCACTCCAACTTGAAACTTACTTGGCAAAACTTCAGCTGAGGGTAAAGCCCAGTTTTCTTCCCCATCCATGAAGCTGTGGCTGGAGAAAAGAGCCCTCCACTAGGTAGGTCTCACTTTACTACTTCATGACTGCAGATTTAGAATTCATACTCTGTCTTATGCTTGCTGCTCCAGTCCTCTAATCTCTTTCACCTTCTACTTCACTTCATCCTCAGGGTCCTACTTCCCTGAGGACACTGATGCCCTCAGGAGAATTTCCACGTTCCCCTCACCAACATCCATCCAGCTCACCTTCTTATACCTTTGGGAACATCTTGCCTGTTGCCTGGACCAGGGAGCTCAGCAGTCTATAGCCCCTGGGCCAAATCCAGCTTCACTTCCTGCTTTTGTGCAGCTTGTCAGTTGAGGATGGTTTTTGCATTTTCAAATGATTGGGAGGGAGAATCAAAAGAATACATTTTGTGCTGTGAGATTTAATGAAATTAGAATTTTAGTGATCTTAAGTAAAGTTCTACTGGAACGTCTACAGGCCCGTCCATTGTCTATGGCTGCAGAGCAGTTTGTACTGAAACTGGATGACCCACAAGTTCAGAAATATGTACTATCTTACCCTTTATGGAAAGTTTGCTGCCACAGTGCATAAACATTCTATACTCCAATCCGAGGCCACGAAATCCCACCCCATCTCCCTTGCTTGAGGATGTTGCCAATTCTACCCTATCCTGCATCATTATTTTCCCTTGTTCTGTGAAATCACACCCACTCACTACCCAAAAGTTACTATTTCTCCAATCTTAAAAAATAAATTAGGCACCGTAGTGGTGGTGGTGGTGCTGGTGCTGGTACTGGTACTGGTACTGGTGGTGGCAACAGCAACTGATGCTACCACTGGGGAGGAGAGCTGGGACAGGGAAGAAAAACTATTTAAAAAACCCCAAACACTCTTGGCTTTCTCCACCACCACCACCACCACCACCAACACTACCAGTCAGTGCTCTTATTTGTAGCAAAAATCCTTATTCTCCTCCAGGTCTCCCTTATCGTGTCCCCCAATGCTCTACCAAAACTGCTCTAGTCAAAGTTAACAACGACCCCTCTGTCCCTAAATCCAGCAGCCATTCTTCCTCTCATCTTACCTGACCTATGAGCAGGCAGCATGTGACTCACGGGATCACTTCTGCCTCAAAGCACTTTCTGCGCCACCACACACCCCGTTGATTTTTTCACCGCGCCCTCTTGATGTTCCTCCTAGGACCCGGTGGATACTTCCTCTTAGACTCTTTTCTTTGCTCCTTTTCTTCTCTTCCTATCACTGGAGCTACCAGAGCACTCCAGGCACTTCTCTCCATCTAGCCTTTCCTTCCTTCCTTCCTTCCCTCTTTCCTTCCTTCCGTCCTTCTTTCCTTTCTTCCTGCCTTCCTCTCTTCTTCTCTCTTTCTCTCTTTCTCTCTTTCTCTCTTTCTCTCTTTCTCTTTCTTTCTTTCTTTCTTTCTTTCTTTCTTTCTTTCTTTCTTTCTTTCTTTCCTCTTTCCTTCCTGCCTTCCTGCCTTCCTGCCTTCCTGCCTTCCTGCCTTCCTTTCTTCCCTTTTCTCTCTTTCTTTCTTCCTTCCTTCCTTCCTTTCTTCCTTTCTTTCTTTCCTTTTCAGTGTTTTTGAGACAGGGTCTCACTATATAGCTTTGAACTCCTCATCCTCCTGCCTCCATAAGCCCAGTGCTGGGATTCCAGGCGAGTGCCACCGTACTTGGCTTTCTTAGACTATTTTTGCCCTGTCCTTCACAGAGTCCTTCAGTCTCACAGCTTTAAACATCATCTCTCATGCCAGTGACTCCCAATCTATACACTCAGCCCAGACCACTCTCCTGAGGTCCTTGCTGCATCATCTATCTGGCTGGAGGGCATCACCCCACACACATCCACCAACCAACAGACAACCCAGATCAGCATCTCAGGGGAAACCAGGGTCTTCTGCACTGTCTTCTCACCCTGGACACCATTCCCCTGTCCCCTGGGAAGAATGTATTTCAACACCATGATGTGCTTTATTAGATCTATTTTCCTAAGTGATTTCTCAGCAGAGCTCTGATTGGACAATCTCGTCCTGGACCCCATTGCAGTTTCCATGTTCACCCTAGGGATAGGTTTTAATTCTCACCTGGCTCTCTACTTCCGTGAACTGCCAAAGCTTTGGTTCTGTGGGAAGAGTGGGCTTTTGCTCTGGAGCTGCAGGATTGGATGGATCAGGACACTGTGGCACTGGGGAGGCAGGGGCTAGAGGGGGCCTAGCAGTAGGCAGCTCTGTTTGGTCTGGGGTGGAACAGGCACAGAAGCGGCGCCTCCATCCTCAGGTATCCTGGCTGACCTGGGCCCTTGGGTGGGAACACTAGAGCCCAGGGCTCCTGTAGGGGGCAGGGATATTTAACTCCAAGCAGAGCAGTTGGGTGAGGTCCATGTGCAAATCCTTGCCAGTGTAACCCTGGGGCCTGGGAGCCAGGCTAACAGCCCCCAGGGCTTCCAGCAATTGGCCATCCAGACCCAGGTAGTGGAGTGATGGTGGGGAGGATAATGTGCCCTCCCGCTGTGTGCCACACACCTGAATAGAGGTTGTGAGGTGGGGTGGGGAGCTCAGGGCTGGCCCCACCTCCTGCCAAATGCGATGTAAAATGCCCATCAAACAACTTTTAAATGATTTGCTAAAATTATTATTGTTATTATTATTTTTGTGTGTGTGTGTGTGTGTGGCACTGGGGATTGAACCCAGGGCCTCGCACTTGCAAGCTTTGCAAGTGCTGGACCACTGAGCTGCATGCCCAGCCCATTTTTTTAAAACTTTTTTTGAGACAGGGTCTCACTAAATTACACAGACTACCTCTGGTCTCAAACTTGCGATCCTCCTGCCTCCACTTCCCCAACCAGTGGGATTACAGGCGTCCACCACCGTGCCCAGCTCTAAAATTATTTTGTATTAAAAATTTTTAATTGTACTTTCAAAGAGTATTACAAATTAAGGTTCAAGTGCTCTCCTGCCCCCTAAATCAATATTCCAGTTCAAAACTTTCAGTCCCAAAATGGAAATCCAAGTCTGCCTTCTGCCTTCTCTCGGTTACTACAAACCCACACGTCCTTTCCCACCTAAGTCCTAACAGCCCTCTTTGGTACTCTTTCTCTTCCACCTCACCCTGAATAGGCCAGGAAGCTGGGTTGGGTGTCTACACAACATCTGGAGCAACAGCACCATTTCTCACCTGATCTTCCCTGACCTCGTCAATCTTGCCCAGATGACTGCAATACTGTCCTAACACTTCTCCCTGCTTCCATTGTTGTGTTACAATTTCTTGCCACCAGGAGCTACAAAAATCATTTTATATAGCAATCAGATAAAAAGTCTCCTTTCGCTCCCCGCTCTTACTTGGAGCAAAAGTCAAACCCCATAGATGGCTTCCAAAGCTCTACTTGATTCTGCTTGCTGCCTGGCAGCCCCTTATCTCCGACCCTATCTACTGTCATCCTCTGCCCTCTCCCTGGGGCCTTTGCACTGGCTGTTCTCTCTAAGGGGAATGCTTTTCCCTGGATAGCTGCATGCTAACTTGTCACCTTTGCAGTGTGACCTATTTTGGCTCCTTGTTTCCTTAGCCATGCCCTACAGTTTGACCTTCCTCTATCAATGCCTGACATAAGATATTCAATGTTCTTACTTATTAAGCAGTTTAATAGAATGTGACCTTTACAAGGCAATGTTTTTTGTTTGTTTGTTTTGTTTTTGTTTTTGTTTTTGTCTGCTTTGTCCACTTTGATTATTTCATCCCAAATACACAGAACTAAAGATGGTTCAATGAATGTCTGTTGAATGAACGAACTGAATGTGTGCTTGTGACAGGACTTCACCTTTGTGTTTTCACTTCATTTTTCAATCACTTTGACAGTCACATGTTATCTCCGTTTTACCTATAGGTCATCAACCCTTCAAAAGTTTAACTTGTACAAACCACAAGTTATGAAGGTGAAAGGTGACACTGGAGATGTCGGTGTACATAGGCAGATAAGGTGGCTTATTATTTTGCTGATCAATCAACTTTATGTCTTCAACAAATGTACTTTGATTTGAAAATGACAACTCAGCAAAGGACTTGGGACCGCAATTTAGGATAAAATAAACAGGCTGTGGTTAGTTAACTGCCCTTGTCTGAGAGGTGTCCTGAAAAGGTTAGGGGTTATAGCCTGGTGACATAGAAGACACATTTGCTGGAATGGAAATCTGCAAAAAAATTCTCACAGGCCAGGAAAGGTACCAGCAGGGAAAGCCATTGGGTTTTATTAACACTTCCTGAATGCTTTCCCATTTATTCTTACTAGAGAGCCAGCAGTAAAATTACTAATCTATTCATTTGCTTACATCAAGACAGTCAGATTCTTTACCCAAAACCTCTAGGCTCCTGCCTGTCCTGTTCCTGGAACAGACCATTCAGAGTGAACCAAAATGAGGTCAGCATTTGGCCTCCAAGGGAGGCTGTCCTCAAAAAGGCGAGCAGAAACAAAGGAGAAGGGAGGGGGCGCAGCACGATGCACCCCACCACCAGGAGAAGCTAAGCCGAGCAAACAAGAAGAGGCCCAGCGGATCCTGTTTTCCTCCCCAAGGCTGTGGAAGAGCTGCAGGGAGGCCTGGCTCTCAGGAGGAGCTTGGCTCCAAGGCCACTTTCTCTGCTCTGCAGAGAGCCCTTACCTCTTTCTTCCTCCCAAACTCCCTCCCTTCCTCCTTTCCTTAGCTCTAGGCTGCATTCTGGGGTTTGTTCATTTTAAAAGCCAGGTTTGGTAAGTTATAATTAACATAGAGTAAGTCACCCATTTTTGGTGCACAGGTCTGTGCATTTTGATAAATGTGTACAGTTTTATTTGGGAGACGGACCCGGCAACCCACTCCAAAAAATTATTCTGCCATTGAAAACCCTACAAACAACAAAGAAGCACTGACAATAGTGTTTCACCTGTTGTACACAGGGTCCCTATGAGTCGGATACCAATTGGACGGCACCTAACAACAACAACAACATACAGTTCTATAATATTTCTATCAAGATGTAGATCATGTCCACCCCCACCCCAGTGTCCTGTGCCTCTTAGTAGGAGGCCCTCTCAGATGGCCTCTGTTCACAGTCATCTTTACTGCCTAGTGATTGTGTAGGCAGTGAGTGAATGACTTAGCTTCTCTGTGCCTCCATTTATACATCTGTTTTGGTTTTTATTTTTTCGCTGTCCTGGGGATGGAACTGAGGGTATTATGCCTGCTAGGCAGGTACTTTATCACTTAGCTATACCCCAGCTCAGTTTCTACATCTTTAAAGTGGGGATAGAGGGCTGGGAGTGTAGCCCAGTGGCTGAGTGTGTGGTTAGCAATGCACAAGGCCCTTGGTGCAATCGCCCATAGCAAAAAATAAAATTTGGGGCAAATGACTTTCCATTATATGATGTCATATAAAATTACTTTTTTCAATATATTTGTTTTTTTAAAAAGCATAAATTTAATCAAAATTATTAAGTTGTAAAGAGGCCACTAAGTTGACAGGACCATCGCCATCTTAAGTAGCCCTTCTCCCTTTGAGAAACTATATACTGGAAGAATTGTTTAACTGTCTGATCTTAACTGCCTGACTGCCCAATTAATTGTTAATTCTTAACCATTGATTGATTGCCTACTATGCCTCTGTACCAACCTACTTGCACAATCTATGGAACTATTACCTGAGTGATTGTCTGTTATAAGACTGCTTGTTTTTTTGTTTTTGTTTTCATGCCAACCACTTATACAAATTGTACCAGGAACTTGTTGTTGTTGTTATTGTTGTTGTTGTTGTTGTTGTTGTTGTTAGGTGCCTCCGAGTAGTGTCTGACTCATAGAGACCCTCATAAGGTTTTCAGTGGCTGCTTGTTTCGGGATTGCCTTGGGAGTGGATTGCCACGTCCTTCTCCCATTTTGGGGGTGCTGGGAATCAAACTTGGGACCTCAGAGACTGCAGAGTGGCACTCTACCAACTGAGCTAAATCCCAGCTCCACCAGGAACTTAGAGATTGTATACAAATCATACATGGGAATTTAGAGATTGAATACAGATCATATGACTTGGAGATTGTAAGCTTGCCAAAATTTGCCCTTATAAGCCCCCACCAACTATTTCTCGGAGCCACTGGTTTTGAAGAGACACTAGTCCTCCGTGGCCGCCAGCTCAATGAAGACTCCCTTTAATTGGCTTTTTGTTCCTTGTGGTGTGTTTCTGATCTTGGGTTACAACAAGTAAGTAATAACAAGATAGTACAGTTGGCCCTCCCTATCGGTGGGTTCTGCATTTGCAAATTCAACAGATCTTTGAATTAAAACACTTGGAAAAAAATTCTGGTTGTTGTTGTTAAGTGCTGTCAAGTCCTCTCTGACTCATAGCAACCCTTGTAGGGTTTTCAATTTCTGTGTTTCAGGATTGCCTCAGGAGTGGATTGCCACATCCTTCTCCCATTTTTGCAGTGCTGGGAATAGAACTCAGGATCTCAGAGACTGCAGAGCAGTGTTCTACCAACTGAGCTAAATCCCAGCCCCTTGACCAAGGCATAGACTACTGTATAATGATATGCATCCGTCATTATAGTATCATACCAAATTGTTTCACTGCCCCCAAAGTCTGTATTCGCCTATTCATCCTTTCCCCTGTTCCCTAGCAAACACTGATCTTTCACTGTAGTTTTACCTTTCCCAGAATGTTGTATAACTGAAATCAAATAGTATTGAGGTTTTTCAGGTTGGCTTCATTCCAAGTTACATGCAATTAAGTCTTCCTCTTGTCTCTTCGTGACTTTATAGCTCATTCCCCTGCCCCTTTCTTTGCTTTTTTTTTTTTTTTTTGGTATTGAGGTTTGAACCCAATACCTCACACATGGCAAGCAAGTGCTCTGCCACTGAGCTACATCTCTAGCCCAATAATTCACTTCTTTTTATCTCCAAATTATATTCCATTGTCCAGATATATCACAGTTTATTTGTCCATTCACCTACTGAAGAACATCTTGATTGCTTCTAAGTTTTGGCAACTATGAATAAAGCTTCTATAAACATTCTATGTGCAGATTTTTGTGTGGACATAAGTTTCAATTAAATAAATACCAAGGGGTACAGTTTCTGGATCATATGGTAAAAGGATATTTATCTTTGTAAGAAACTACCAAACTGTCCCTTTTTTTTTTTTCAGTACTGTGGGGTTGAACCCAAAACCTTGCACATACTTTGCAAGTACTGTACCACTGGGCTACGCCCCCAGCTCATTTTTCATTTCTTATGTTGAGTCAGGGTCTTGCAAAGTTACACAGGCTCCCTCTACCATCAAACTTGAGATTGTCCTGCCTCAGTCTCTTGAGTCTCTGGGACCACAGGTGTGTGCTACCTTGCCCAGTCAAACTGTCTTCATAAGTGGTTGTATCACTTTGCATTCCCACTACAAATGAACACAAGTTCCTGTTGCTTCACATTCTTGTTAGCATTTAGAGTTGTCAGTGTCTTGGTTTTGGCCATTCTAATGGGTGTGTTGTGATATCTCACTGTTGTCTCTAATTGCATTTTTGCAATATATATGATATGTTTTCATATGCTTATTTTCCATTTATCTATCTCCTTTTGGAAGTGTCCAGGTCTTTTGCCCATTATTTGAGTTGTTTATATCTTTATTGTTCAATTTTAAGTGTTTTTTGTTTTAGCTTAAAATTCTTTATCAGATGTCTTCTGCAAATATTTTCTCCAGCACATTGACTCTGTGCGCATGTGTATGTGTGAGAGACAGAGACAGAGAGAAGAAGAAGGAGGAGGAGGAGGAAAGAAACAGAAGAAGAAGGAGCAGGAGGAGGAGGAGGAAAGAAGAAGAAGAAGAAGAAGAAGAAGAAGAAGAAGAAGAAGAAGAAGAAGGAGAAGAAGGAGAAGAAGGAGAAGAAGGAGAAGAAGGAGAAGAAGGAGAAGAAGGAGAAGAAGGAGAAGGAGAAGGAGGAGGAAAGGAGGAGGAGGAGGAGAAGAAGAAGGAGAAAGAGAGACAAAGACTTGCTTTGTAGCCTAGTCTGGCCTCAAACTCATGATTCTCCTTCCTTGGCCTCCTGAGTGCTGAGACTATAGACAGGCACCAACATGCCTGGCTGATTGATTGTTAATTTCTTGAGGATGGGGATTAGTATTTTTTTTTTTCCTTTACTAGCACCTCTTCTCAAAGAGAAAAGATTTCTTCCTCTGTCCTCCTACATTCAATAATTAGCGACTTGTGAATTAAGTGATAAATGATTGGCAAAAAGACTATTTAAATTATACATGCCAAACACACCAGTGGGGGGGGGGGCTCAGTGATGACTAACTCAAAGGGGTGATTAGAATTGAGAGTGCATATATCTAAATTAGTACAGAAAAGGGAGGAGGGACCAAAATCTGTGTTAGTCATATACAAGAAGGTTTCTTTTTCCATTCATTGAATCACAAATGTTGTCAATTCAAATTGTTTTATCAACTCTGGGGTTCTGGGTGGTTTCCCACATCTCCAGTGATTAGAATAGTGCTGCAGTATAGGACTTACTGCCCTGAATAATGAAATTCTTTATCAGACAAGGGAGAGAAGCAAATTTTGAAGATGCTGCTAAATAAGCCATCCAATGGCACAATCAGGATGAAGGAACGGAGTCAACATTTGCTGCTCAGTGGTGCCGGGAGCCAAGACCATAAGTAACCTTTTACAAGATACCCTGATGGAAAAGTGCAGGATATGGTGAAGATAGTGGATGTTGAGTCACAGGAAATAGTGGATGTTGAGTCACAGGGCATTGTGACCTTTGAGCTGAGATTACCACCGGATAGCGGATAGCAGTTGTCAGGGTTACAGGAAGAACTGAAAGTCCCTGACCTTTGTAACATTTTGGTACCTCCTCCTCCCATGTGTATATAAGCTACAGCAAAAAATTAAAGACTTTGGAGCTTGATCAGACAGCCTGTCTTGCTCTCATTCTTCGTGTCTCTTGTCTCTCCTATTCATTTGCCCCCTACTCTAGGTCCCTGTTGAAAAACCCTGCGAGTCGAGGCACAGTGGAAGTAGAGGTGCCCAGGCAATTTCAGTCCTCAGGACAGAGTGTTAAGAAGGTCTTAGAAATTCCTGCCTGCATCAGCCTTGGGAAATGGGCTTAGTAGAGGAAACTATTTGCCTCTATGAAAACATGAATGTAGGCACATTAAAATGTTAAAGAGTTTATTTGCCAGACAGTGATTCATGAATTGAGCAATGCCAGACCTCCCATGGTTCAGGGCTGGCAGCAAAGGCATGAAGGGAAGCTTTTCACAGCATAAATGTGGACTCAAAGTGCCATGGTCTAGATACTGCTTGAGTTTGTCCCCTAGAGGCTCCTGTCCTGGAAGACTGGTCCCCACTGTGGCAAAGTTGAGACACAGGGAACTCTTTAAGCGGTGGGAATTAGTGGAAGATAGTTAGATCATGGGAGGTGCATCATTTATGTGGTTCTCAAGGGACCCTGGTGAGTTCCCACGAGAGCCAGCTGTTACAAAGAGAGAGGCCGCCCCTGGATCTCTCCTTCTTCCTGTCTCACCATGTGATGTCTCCCATCCCACACATTCCCACCATCACCCCATCTGCATGTTTTGAGGCAGCACAGGACTAGAGGCTGAACAGATGGGTTGCCTGCTCTTGGACATAGAGCCTCCAAACTGTGAGCCAAATAAACCTTTTGTTGTTGTTGTTTAGAAAATACTCAGCCTCAGGTATTCTGTTATACCAATAGGAAATGGAGGAAGACACAAGGCAAAGAAAGTAAAAGTGGGATGGTACCTCATTTGGGTCATTCCAGTAGAAAGTCCCTAGGTAGAGTTCGTTGGCAGTTTCTGACTAGTTAAGCTTAAGTTTCATTTTACCCTCTACACTGAACAAGGTTTCAGGTTATTTGCATAGGAACCCCATAGCTGCCTCAGTCTGATGACATCCGATTAGTTATTTTATTATTTTTTTATTTATTTGAAGTACTGGGGGTTGAACCCAAGGCCTTGTGCATGATAGGCAAGCACTCCACCACTGAGCCACACCCCCAGACCCTTTTTTATGTTTTTATTTTGAGACAGGGTCTTGCTAAGTTACTCAGGCTGTCTCAGGCTTCAAACTCATAATCCTTCTGCCTCAGCCTCCTGACTCACTGGGATTTTAGACTTGTGTCATGGTATCTGACATCCAGTTAGTCATTTTAACACCTCTTACATGAAAGCCCCCCCCCCCACATCTGTTAGTTTGCCACACTTTGGGGGCTTGTGTGTTGCAATGAGGCTGAAAGCTATGCCACTGGTACCTCAGATATGAGCAAGGTTACCCATGGTGGACAAGTTTCAGCTGAACTTCCAGACTAAGACAGACTACGGAGGAGGCACCGGTGAACCACTCCCGAAACAACTAGCCATTGAAATCCCTATGGATAGCAAAGAAACACTGTCAGATATAGTGCCAGAAAATGAGCCCCGCAGGTTGGAAGGCACTCAAAAGACTACTGGGGAAGAGTTGCCTCCTCAAAGTAGAGTCTACCGTGATGACGGAAATGGAGTAAAGCTCCAGGGACCTCCATTTGCTGATGTGGCATGACTCAAAATGAGGAGAAACAACTGTAAACATCCATTAATAATTGGAACATGGAATGTACGCAGTATGAATCTAGGAATATTAAAAATCGTCAAAAGAAAAATGGAGCACATAAACATTGACATTCTAGGCATCAGTGAGCTAAAATGGACCAGCATAGGCCATTTTGAGTCAGACAATCATATGGTCTATTATGCTGGGAATGATAAACTAAAGAGAAATGGGGTTGCATTCATCATCAAAAGAGACATTTCAAGATCTGTCATGAAATACAATGTTGTCAGTGATAGAATAATATCCATACGCCTACAAGGAAGGCCAGTTAATATGACTATTATTCAAATTTATGCACCCACCACTAAGGCCACAAATGAAGAAAGGGAAGACGTCTATCAGCTTCTGCAATCTGAAATAGATCAAACATGCAATCAAGACATACTGATAATCACTGGTGACTGGAATGCAAAGGTTGGAAACAAAGAAGAAGGCTCAGTAGTTGGAAAATATGGTCTTGGTGACAGAAA
>VMDO01007958.1:0-87483 GCA_007922755.1 Pedetes capensis
AATGTCCTTTGTGACTTCTTATATGTCCTATAAATTATTTAAAAATCTATTTCTCAATTTCAAAATACACAGGGATTTTCTAGTTAGTTTTTTGTTCATACTTTCTAGCTTAACAGCATTGTGATCAGAGAATTCATTTTGTGTTAAGATGTATTTTTAAATTTGTTGAAATTTGCTTTATGACTATATCATCATATTTTTTGATGTCTTTGTGTTTCTGAAAAGGACTTATGTCCTGCAGTCTTTCAGCTACGTATTACATATGTGAACTAAGTCTGGCTTATTAGTTATGTTGTTCAAATCATCTTTATTTTTAGTGATTTTTTTGTTTGTTCTTGAGAGGAATGTATTAACATCTCCTACAACAATTATGGATTTTTTACTCTTGTAGGTTTTGTTTGTCTGTTTGTTTGTGGTACTAAGGACTGAACTGAAGGCCTTATGCATACTTTGCAAGCGCTCTACCACTGACCTGCACCCCAAGCCCCTTTCTTATTTTTTATCTTGAGTCAGAATCTCGCTAAATTATATAGGCTGCCTCTGGCCTTGAACTTGCAATCCTCCTGTCGTCACCTCCTGAGTTGCTGGGATTACAGGTATGCACCACCACACCTGGCTCTCTTGCATTTTTAAAACATTTTATTTATATATTTTGAAACTACATTAATAGATATAAATATAGAATAGCTATATCATACTGGAAACGTTAACTTTTAATAATAAAAAATGTTCCTTTTATCTATAAATAATAATTTTTGCCATTATATCAAAGTATTTTACTAATAAGGCTTTGCTTATTAATAGTTATGGGCTGGGATTTAGCTCAGTTGGTAGAGCACTGCGCTGCAGTCTCTGAGATCCCGAGTTCAATTCCCTGCACTGCAAAAATGGGAGAAGGACCTGGCAATCCACTCCCAAGGCAATCCCGAGACAGTCAGCCATTGAAAACCCTATGAGGGTCACTATGAGTGGATACTGACTCATGGTACCTAACAACAACAACAACATTAATAGTTATACCAGCTATATTTTAGCTAATTTTACATGGTATATCCTTTTCACTCTTTTTTTTTTTTTTTTTTTTAGTATTAGAGGATGGAACCCAGGGCTGTGAGCATGCTTTGCAAGTGCTCTACCATTGAGCTGTACCCCCAGCCCAGTTTTCACCTTTTTTTTTTTCTGAGATAGGGTCTCACTACATCACACAGGCTGCCTCTGTCTTTGAATTCGCAATCTTCCTTCCTAAATCACTGGGATTACAGGCATGCACCACTGTGCCTGGCTTCCACATTTTTATTTTTAACCTTTCTATATCAAGTAGGGGCTGGGATTTAGCTCAGTTGGTAGAGCACCACTCTATAGTCCCTGAGGTCCCAGGTTTGATTCCCAGCACCACAAAAATGGGAGAAGGATGTGACAATCCACTCCTGAGGCAATCCAGAAACAATCAGCCATTGAAAACCCTATGAGGGTTGCTATGAGTCAGACACTACTCCAGGGCACCTAACAACAATAAGGATATCAAGTAGTGTTTCCTCTGTTGTACACAGGGTCGTTATAAGTCAGATCCAACTCAACAGCACCTAACAACAACATATCCTTATATTTTAGATGTCTCTTATGAACAGTACATAATTGTTTGAAAAATGCACTCTGATAATGCAAATGGAGCATTTAGTCCATTTAAACTTTATATAATTACCATATATTTGGAATTAAATTTGTTGTCTTATTATTTGTTTTCTATTTGTACTACCTGGGGCTGGGGTTTAGCTTAGTTGGTAGAGTGCTTGCTTTGCGCTGTCTGAGGCCCTGGGTTCCATCCCCAGCACTGCAAAATTGGGAGAAGGACATGGCAATCCACTTCTGAAGCAATCCCCAAACAATCATCCACTGAAAACCCTATGAATAGCAGAGAAGTACTGACATAGTGCAGGGGATGGCACAGTGTCAGGGAGTGTTTCATTCTGTTGTACCTAAGGTAGCTGTGAGTCAGATCTGACCTCATGGCACCTAATAACAACAAATTTGTACTACCTATTTTATGTTCCTTTTTCTTTCCTTCCTTGCCTTATTTTGAATGTTTTTTTTTTTTATTCTCTTTTGCCTTCTATTAGCTTGGTAGTTACATTCTATTTTACTATTCTTTTAATGATTACCCTAGAAATTACATGAATCCTTGACTATTAATGTCTAAAATAAAGTAGTGTATTTAACTTTTCCCAGACAATACAAGTACCATGAATCAACCTTGAGTTTAACTTGAAATCATTGTAATTATATATTTTAAACCTATAAATGTTTTTAAGTTTCACAAGACATAGTTACTTTCACAGTTCCAAATTGTCAATATTTATTTAGAGTTCTTGGACACTAAACAAGGCTGGGGTTTAGCTAAGTTGGTAGAGTGCTGCTCTGCACTCTCTAAGGCCCTGGGTTTGATCCCCAGCACCACAAAAATGGGAGAAGGACATGGCAACCTACACCCAAAACAATCTGCCATTGAAAACCCTATGAATAGCAGAGAAGCACTGACAGTGCCCAGCATTGCACAGTGTTGGGGAGTGTTTCGTTCTGTTGTACACAGGGTCACTATGACGGCACCTAACAACAACAAATATACTGAACCTTTTTATCATGCTTCATCCCTTCCTTCATCTCTGAAATTCCATCTGGAAT
Source organism: Pedetes capensis (assembly GCA_007922755.1). NCBI lineage: Eukaryota > Metazoa > Chordata > Mammalia > Rodentia > Pedetidae > Pedetes > Pedetes capensis. Next base: position 2,680 of record VMDO01007958.1, read on the forward strand.
CATTTTGCTCCTCCCTAAAGAATTCTCTTTAGTGTTTCTTCTGGTGTGAATTTTCTGGTGACAAATTCATACTACTTTTTCCTTTAAAAATCTTTTACATCCTATTCTTGATGAATTTTCTTCAGAGAATAAAATCCAACATTGTTAGATATTTTCTCTCAGCACTTTAAAAATACCATTCCATTATCTTCTGTCCTCCATTGTTTCTGTTGATAAACTAGCTGTCAGTATAACTGTTTTTGAACTTTTCCCCCTGTCCATCCCCTGCTATTTTAGGGATTTGTTTGTCATCTTTAGTTTTCAGAAGTTACTTTCATATGGTTAGGTATCTTACACTTCTTGAGTTTGTATGGTTTCTTGAGTCTATAGATTAAAATCTCTCATCATTTTTGAGATACTCGGCCATAAGCTCTGTTCAAATATTGCTTCTGCCCAACTGTCTCTTTTTTCTTCTAAGATTCCAATTTTTCATAAGTTATAACTTCTCATTATATTCTATCTGTGCTTTATTTGGCTGTTTATTCCAATACACAAGATGTGATCAAAAGATACAGTGAATGTTTAAATTTAAAAAAAAAATATTAAATAAGACACATTGCCATTAAGCACCCTCAAAATCCTCCCCCAGCTTCAAACAGATTTCTCCCATCATTCTTGCCACTTTCTAAAGTAGTTCTGGAAGTCCTCTTTTATGATTACTTGCACTCTCATGGCTGTCTTGCTGTCCTGAATCATTTCAAAACATTTACTTTTTATGGTCATTTGAGGAAGAGCCAGAAGTTACACAGTACTATACATGGTGAATAAGGTGGATGAGGACACACCACGATTGTAGGGAATATTATGGGATAGCTCGGAAGCATGATTGAGATAGGGGCTTTTTCAGCACGCTTGGACCCCCAGCTATCTAATTGGCTATATCCAACCCTCATCTTGTCCCCTGATTGGTAATCAAGGATCTTCCCTTGATTGCCCAAGGAGTGACATCTGGTTTCACTGTTTATTTGAATGTCACTCCTAAATTGGCTGCACCTAGCCCCTCAAGCCCCCACCTGATTGTCATCTTGCGGCAGTAAATGCAGTTAGCCAAGAACTACATAAACAAAGCTCACTCTGCATGTGAAGCTGCTGATGGTGATGCTGAGAGCTGCTGGCTGCTAGCTTCCTGCTGGGGGGTTGCTTGCTGCCAGTCTGCTCTGCCACTCCATCGCAGATGCCATGGTGTGGCTGGACCAAGAGAAGTCTGCCTGCCATCATAGAGGCCACTCCATCGCCAGACCAAGACGGAGGTCATTGGAGGCCAGCAGCGGAAGAGAAGCCAGCCTTCGCCTGGGGCTTCCTGAGGGCCCCCAGCCCACCGCTGAAGACGAAGAGCCTCCAGACCCAGCGCTGGTCTGGAGGTGAAGACACTGACACTCCTGTTATCCTGAAGGGCGGGCCTGAGAGCTGAGCTGTACAATAAAACCTGTACCAAAGGCATCCCAGGGCCTGAACCTGTCCTTGACTCCTATCAGCCACGCCTCGCCAGTCTTCCAGGTGTTGGGTTCAGGCACCCCCACATATGATGTTTCTATTTGACATTGTCATACTAGTATCAATGTGTGACATGGAGCATTCCCATCATGAAGGGTGAAACTAAAAATATTCATAAAAAAGGACTTCCAGAACTGCTTCAGAAAGTGGCAAGAAGGATGAGATAAATATGTTTAAACCCAGGGAGAATATTTTCAGGTAGAATAATGGTAATGTGTCTTTTATTGTAATACATTATTTTCATTTAAACATTAAATTTTAACACCCCTCATATCATCTAATACACTAGTTCTGTATTCAACTGTGTCTAAATGGCTTACTAAAATCAAGTTTTGTGTGTATGTGTGTGTGCATTTTACATTTTTCAGTTCTAGAATTTCCATTCTTGCATTTCCAGATTTCTGACAAAGTTCTTGTCCGAACTTGTCTTTTATTTCTATGCCTCCATCCCTATAAATAACTCAAGCATTACATAAGCATCATTCTTTTACAGAAGTCCTTCCCTTCTCTTAGCAGTCCAGCTATGCTCTGAATAAGTACTACTTTTTGTGAAATGACAGCTTGAAGAATTGGGTGCACTGTACTACTCCATGTCTAAGTTTTCTTCAATAAACTAATCTGTATTTTCACTCTGTGTCCACATCCCATTGCCTGGTTTGGAGGGAAGTGATGATCTCTGGATGGTGTTTTTGAAAGTTTGCTGGTGACATTCTTATTTCCAAATGTTAAACTGATATTCTATCTTTTACACGTATTTTTTGTGAATGATATTAACCTAAATCAGTACTCGTAAGAAGAAATTCACCCATAAGCCTGAAAAATATAATTTCTGACATTCTAAAATGAAGGATCAGGTCAAGATCATGTGAAAAATCTTCATGTTTCCCATTCAGGATTTGCTCACTCTTCTAGGCATACTTTCTCTTTCTCTTCATTTTGCCTTACCTCAAACAGAGACTTTAAAGGTCAAGTTATTAAAAATTATGAGTGAAAAGAGTCGTATGGCTTTATAATATTTCTCACATTATAAGTTAGGAAACAGACAGAGGGAATAATCTAAATAGAAACTTTTAAAGAGGGAAGTGACTAGTCATAAGAACGGCACTACTAAAATAATAATTACCTTTATTTCATAATCAATATTTTCATTTTGAATTAGAACTCTTATTCATTCCTTTAAAAAAACGTCCTACACTTCTGAAGAAGTGAAATGGATCTTCAAACTATTTTATTGGGAAGGTTAAGATTTATAATTACTATACTGTATTTCTATTGGAATCAAGATTTATATTCTAGGAATTGACATTTCCTTTTTTCTGATAAGCAATTAAAGTAACATTAAAGTTCTTTATACAAATATAATTATGAGCAATACATTGGATTTGCATGATGCCTTATTCTACTTGCAACTAATGACAGTGCACTATCTTTAAATTCATTAGAAAAAGAAGGTAATGGACAATATTTTCCCAACTAAATCTTTCAAAATGCATTAAGTATCTATTGTTATAACACAACAATGGGGAATTCACATACGATCCTGCTTATATTACAAACTTTGAAAATTATATTTTAAAGTTTAAAATACCAAGCAAGCTTATCACCTTATAACACAAAGTGTTAGTGTCTTATGTGGGTCTCTTAAAAACTCAAGAGTTCTTAAAAACTAAATCAGTAATTCTACAATTAGTATTTCACCGATAATTAATTTAATATTTATCTTCTTAGAAAAAAATGTATACATTGACAAACAAAAGGAACACAAAATAGCTAAGCCTAAAAAGAGTTTATAAGCCATTAAGGAGATAAGAAAAAAAATCTATGAAACCATAAATGATGAAATTATTATACAGCATCATTATGCCATAATAAAAAGTTCTTATTTTATAGATATTTTAAAGACCATTCGGGTTCATTGTGGATAAATAGAAATTATCTTATTTTCACAATGACCAAATAGTTCAGAAGCCTGAAAGTCAGGGCCCTTTACCACTTGAAATCTACTCATGTTTCCCTTCATAGACTCTATGACCCAGCCAAACACAGGTCTTACCCTTCATGCTTTTGCCTACATCTTTCTCTTCCCTTGTTTTCCATATAACTGTCACTGATTCTGCAGGCCAAGGTAATCTCCTTTTTCTGAACTTCTGGAATCTTAATGTAATCTTCTTCTGTGGCATTTGCCACCCTACATTTGAGTTCTTTTTACATTTAGCTTATCTCCTCTACAAAGCTATAAACTTCCCGTGTCCAGGTATCACGTTGTCTAGCAGAGTTTTTTCAGAGGTTCTACTTTTATGAATCTTTCCAAAATATTCAACCTTATTTTCAGAAGAACAAAGGTTCTTTCACCTTTGGACCAATATTTCAACTTAAGTAATATGTGATTAAATTACATTATAGCCTGGGCATAGTGGTGTACACCTGTAATACCAGTGACATGAGAGGCAGAGGCACGAGGATGGCAAGTTCAAGACCAGAGGCAGCCTGTGTAACTTAGACCTTAACTCAAAAATTAAAAAATTAAAAAATGAGCTAAGGGTGCAGCCCAGTGGCAGAGCACTGGCAAATTATGTGTGAGGCTCTGGATTTGACCCCTAAGTATTGCAAATAAATAAATAAATCATGTATCAAAAAGATTCAGGAGCAATCAATCACAAATGACCTTCATAAAAGTATAACTCAAAATAATGAGTATTATTGTAGAGTAACCTCCTAATGGGAGTGGTCAGCTTGCCTTGGGCATTAATCTGTTTTGCAGAACAAACAGAAAGTTTTGGTTCCTCCAGCCAATTAGGCTGGAGTGAAAAGGAGTTTAGAAGCACTTACATTGCTCTTTCTTTACATTGGTAGCTCAATGGTACTCACCTCCAATGAAGATTCTGTTTCAGGTAAAACCATAGGATTTCTTCAGTCACCATTGACTTTCAACTGACTTCAGATTGAAGACTAAAGTCAAGATTCATTCATTTAACAAGTATTTATTAAGCTCAAATTATGCACTAGCATATATCAGGCATGGTTTTTTATAGCTTGGCTACTGTTCGGTGCAAATTTCTTAAAAGGTCTTAAAAGTTCACTTCAGATTAACAAATTGCACCCGAACTATAGATTTGTGATAGAAATATAAGTTTCTTTTATCTTATTTCCTTCTGCTGAAATTTAGGATGTATCTGGATGATGATACTGGAGGCAGCTCCACAGTAAAGCAAACTGGGTGCTTGCCTAAGTCTTCATCCGTACAAGAACATTGCTAGACACAACGTTCTCCCAGCTTAGCTGGAGAACATTCAGTTGTTGTGTGTGAACAGTTTTCCTGCTTCATCTATATAAGTGCATAAGAATAAATATGTGATATAAAGATTCACATCTTTTTGGCATTTTAAAGGAGCATTTTATCCGTAAAGTCTTTTAAAATATATGATAGCAATGTACTTAAAATAATTAGTTGTTGTTGTTAGGTGCTGTCAAGTTGGTGTCCAACTCATAGTGACCCTGTGTACAACAGGCGAAACAGTATTGTTAGTGCCTCTCTGCTATTCATAGGGTTTTCAATTGCTGATTGTTTTGGGGGAGTGGACACTAAACACTCTGTCTCTGTCTCTGTCTCTCTGTCTCTCTCTCGCTCTCTCCCCCCCATTCCCTCTTCCTCTCCCTCCCTCTCCCTCTCCCTCGCTCCTCTCTGTCTCTCTTTCCCTCTCCATACTAGGGGGCTGAACCCAAGGCCTCCTATATGCTAGGCAAATGCACTACCACTGAGATGTTCCTCTACCCCCTTATTTTATTTTAATTTTTTAAATTTTGAGACAAAGTCTAAGCTGTGAAGGCTGCCTCTGACCTAAAACATGATACTCCTGCCTCAGTCTCCCAAGTTGCTGGCATTACAGATGTGTACTACAGCAGGAGCAGCTGGGAGACTAATTTCTCATTGCAAATGTTTCTCTCATGCAAACATCTGTTAGCAAAACTCTCCCGTCCTAGCTTTCCTTTATTAATCATCCTCAGTGTAGTCTGCTCGCTGGACTATGAAGTGTAAGAGAAGAGGCCACTGCTTTTGCCTACAACTGGGTATATACAAACCTATTTCTGAGATTTGGTATTAGAAAGCGCCTTATTGTCCTATATATCTAAGCCAGATTCTCTGACATCAACTTCTTGTAATCAGTAATAAAGTTGGTATTTTTATTTTTATCTGTCATTCCTTTGATTTATCATCTGTTTCAGAACTTAGACAAGGAAAAAAGGGTACTGTATAGTAATACTTGCCAAATCCCAATATGAAAAATTACAGCAGCTGGTAGGACCTAAAGGATATTCCTTGACAATGTTGTTGTTGTTGTTGTTATTGTTGTTGTTGTTAGGTGCCATCAAGTCGTCTCCTACTCGTAGTGACCCTTATAAGGTTTTCAATGGCTGATTGTTTCAGGATTGCCTCGGGAGTGGAATGCCATGTCCTTCTCTCGTTTTTGCGGGGCTGGGAATCGAACTCTGGACCTCAGAGACTGCAGAGCAGCGCTCCACCAACTGAGCTAAATCCCAGCCCCTTTTACAACAATAGATATGATAAATAATCTACATGCTTGTAAGTATCCACCACAGACTGATGTATGACCCAATTAGATCAAGAGAAATCCACCAGTCAGAATTCACATATAGGTCTTCCTCAGACACATGTTTACTTGCCCAAACTTTAAGAACTCTCAAACTATGGCAGTTGCCATGATATTTCATAAGTAGCCCAAACCAGTTTTAAAGATAGTATTATGCATAGTCAGTGATAAATAATATTATATTTCCTGCAAAAGTGTCCATGAATTCTAAGAGTAGGGCTGGCAACTTAAATAGGATTACACACAAAATGTCAAATTTGGTCGGTCTCTCTCTCTCTCTCTCTCTCTCTCTCTCTCTTTCTTTCCTTCCTTCATTTTTTGTAGTACCAGGGGTTGATCGCAGAGCCTCGCCCATGCTTTTGCAAGTGCTCTACCACTGAGTGGCACCCCTAATCCAGTTTTTAATTTTTGTTTTTGAGTCAGCATCTCACTAAGTTATGCAAGCTGTCTCTGGCCTAGAACCTGCAGTCCTCCTGCTTCCATCTCCCTAGTTACTGGGGTTACAGGGGTGCACCACTGCACCTGGCCAGATTTGGCATTATCCTCAGGCCATGCCAGCTCTACAGATGCCTGTTATACTATCTGCTAATAAGAGTAAGGGAACCCAGATTCCAGTATTGGGACACTCACCAGGTGTCTGGTTTGTTGTTGTTGTTGTTGTTGTTGTTGTTGTTAGGTGCCGTCGAGTTGTGTCCGACTCATAGCGACCCTTATAGGGTTTTCAATGGCTGATTGTTTCGGGATTGCCTTGGGAGTGGATTGCCAGGTCCTTCTCCCATCTTTGCGGTGCTAGGAATCGAACTCAGGACCTCAGAGACTGCAGTGCGGCACTCTACCAACTGAGCTAAATTCCAGCCCTGTCTGGTTTATAGCAATAAGAATAATAAATTACAATTGAATATCACTGAAAGGCTTTCAGAATACTTTTATATATATCATTTCCTTTTACCTATAAATTCACTATTTGATTTATTCAACAAATTTTAACACCTACCACATATAAGGCTCTATTGCAGGCAGTGAGGACACAGCAGCAAGCAAAACAAACTCCCAGCTGTCATGTTGCTTAAATTCTAGTAGAATTTAAGAACATAAGTGCTATGAAGAAAATCAAATGGAGTGTATTGGATGGGGTGGTGTCTATGAGTTAGGGTGCTAGATTATATAAGGTAATCAAAGAAGACTTCTCAGCACAATAGGTATGTGAGCAGAGGCATGAGGGAAGTAAGAGAGTAAACATGAAGACCAGAGCAAACAACCACCATCAAGGGGCTGAGATGAGACTGTGCCTGCCACAGAGCAGACAGGAGTATGCCAGACTACAGCATGAGGTAAAGAGGTAAAAGAGATGAGGTCAGAACAGTAGGTGAGGGTCAGTATATCTGGGTTTGCAGGAGAGTTCGGATTTACCCTGAGTGAAATGGTAAAGCCACTGGACCATCAGCCCTGCCATCTTCTAGGAGCTCAGGAATGGGCAGCTCTCTCTTCTCTCTATCCTACTCCAAGCAGGAATTCAAATCTTAAGCAGACTGACTCAAAGGCTGAAAATCCATGTCACCCAGGGAAGATGATCAGTCTTTCTTGCACCCCAGACCCAACCTGCACTCCCCTGGTTCTTGCCCAGCTCCCCAATGTAATTTTCATTCTGTGAGCTACTTAAAGTTCCTCTAATACATTCCATTTTCTGTTTGTTACACTCAGAGTTGTTTCTTCCTGCCTGCTACTAGAGATGGCTAATTTATCACCACAGTCATTTCCTTCTTTCTGGGCTCACAGATAGTCTACATTTCCCAGGCTTCCTTAATTTAGGTATTACCAGGTAATGGCCAAATGACCAAGTTCTAGCACAGTAATGTACGCTATTTCTAGGCGTGGATCATAGAACTCTCCCCTATGTGATCTTCTACTTTTTCCTAGCCACAGCTTGATATTTGGCAATCTTACACCACATGGTGAAGATGGTAGAGCCACACCAGGTAAGGTGCCTGGGTCTCTGAATCACTGCTTGGATAACAGCTGCCCAACCAGGAATTGCACTAAGCCACTAAGATTTGTGGGTTTGTTATAGCAGGCAGTGTTATCTTACCTAACACAAACCTGAACAAATACACATCTCCATCACCATTAAGTATGTTACCCTAACAGGAAATATCTGTACTTCTTGGCATAGAAAACACTTTTTTTGTTATATATGTGTGCACATATAAAACTTTAATTACACAAGCAAATGAAAACGTTCCTGTTATAAGAAAGTAATCTAGCAAAGCTAGGCAAAGTCTCCCTTAATTACTACCTCTATCTCTATCCCATTACCATAGGTAACCCAGTCAATCAATAACATTTTGTAAATTAAAAAAAAAACAAAAATAAAAACTGAACTTGGAAAAATAAATAATAGAAATTCTTTTTAAATGCTAGTAGGTACCACTAATGTGCAAAGTAATGGGAGTAGGAAGAGGAATAACACAGTCCCCTCCTTCCAGGAACTTTGAGGCTAGCATGGAGCTATGTCTGCAAACAGACCATTGTAATACAGTGTAAAACATGCTTCAACAGAATGAATGTGTAAAAAGCATCTGATGTGGTACAAGCGGGGCAGGTGGTGTGAGGACAAGTATGAGAGGTGGGTCTGGAATATAACCATAGGGTATAAAGCTGATGTTAGGTTTTGCAGGATAAAAATGAGTTTTCTGGAAGGACTAGATTACAGGTAGTTGGAGGCAATTCAGGCAAAAGGAACAACATATGCCAAAGGAAGAAGGTATAACAAAGTCATGCAGTGTGTCTAGATGGGCGTAAGGCACCTTTACAGAAGTCTTTAACCATCTTGAAAGTCTCAAGACACAGTGACATAAATATTACCCTTATGCAGATGTCTCCACATGCTACTCCCTTCTCCATGCAGACTGGAAAGTACCCTGACTTTCCCAAGGCTTTAGACAGTCTGAAAATTAGTCAGTGTTGTACATATACTTGTTATTAACATCTGAGGTAACTTGAATCACTGAGTGTCTAAGACATGTGCTGACCTTGACATAGAAAACATTTTTGAGGGTATAGATATAGCCTATGTCATTATATGTTATATATTATGATAGTACATATACTATTATCATATTATATGGGATATATTTATATATAACCTACATATATGCACACATATGTACAGTTTTACCTTTATGCAAGCAAAATAATTCTCATAAAAAAGTAATCTATAGGTGTGGTGTTACGTGCTGGTAATCCTAGCACTCAGAAGGCTGAGGCAGGAGGATGGACACAAGTTCAAGACCAGCCTGGTTTATATAGCAAATTCCAGGCCAGCCTGGACAACACAATGGAGATCCTGCTCAAGAAAAAAAAAAAATGTATTGGGGCTAGGGTTGTATTCAGTGGTAGAATGTCTGCTTAGCATGCACAAGGTCATGGGTTCAATCTCTAGCTCCTCCAAAAAAGTAATCTAACTTAGACAAAGTCTTCTTTAATTACAACCTCCCCTCTCTGTCCCATTACCAGAGACAGACTTCTTCCTTGCTGTTCCACTGAAATTTTTTTAACTAAAATTATAATTCCATGAGAGCATGAAATATGAAGGCTGATTGGTCCAAAAAACAGTACCAGATGAAGAAATGACCCATTTGAAAGTAGGAAGTTTCAAATTGGTGACTAGCTTCTCTCTTACCCTCCACTCCCCCCACCCAAAACACTGCATGTAGGCCACATGAATAAATTCTCTTTATTTCAAATAGGATATATCTACCCTTGTAGTGACAGTGACCCTTCCAGAACTCTGAAGTTGTATAAATCACTTATCTGTCCAGAGTTTAAAAAGAGTAATGTGGATTCTAGCTTGAGCAATCAACTTGTAACTAGTTAGGAAGTATCTACTCAGGGTCTGGTCCTGACCTGAGTACTATGACTCAGTTACATACATGGCAGGCAAACATCTGAATATACCAAAGAAAAGCATTAACCCTCATCCATGGCCCAGGATGTTGGCACATACCTGAAATCTCAGCATTGGAAGGCACAAGCATCACAAGTTTGAGGCTAGCCTGGGCTACATAGTATGACCCCCCAAAATAAAGGCAGAGCATACAGCTTAGGGGTACAACACTTGTCTAGCATATGTACGGCCCCAGGTAGCACCACCAACACACACACACACACACACACACACACACTCACACACAGACACATCCCTCATGCATCAAATATTCCCACTATTATTGAAAACTAAGGGCCCAGCAGCCCACTCCCAAAAAAAAAAAAATCACCCATCAAAAACCCTGTGAATAGTAGAGAAGCACAGACAATAGTGTTTCACCTGTTGTACATAGGGTTGCTATGAGTCAGACACCAATTCAATGGCACCTAACAAGAACAACAAGGACAAAAAGAAGTCAGCTCCAGAGCCAGGTATGGTGGCACACTCCTATAATACCAGCTGCTCAGGAGGATCACAAATTCAAGGCCAGCCTGGACAACTTAGAAAGACCATGTCTCAAAATAAAATTAAAAAGGGACAGAGTAGAATACTTGCCTAGCATGTGGGTCACATTTTCACTACCACAAAAAAAGACAGGACTAGTTGATAACTCAGTGTCCTCTTCAGACCAAAATGTGAACAACTCGATTATTTGTGATCTTAGGAGTTGGAATCTTAGAAGCTTGTGATCTTGAGAGTGCCCCAGTGACACTATTATCCCTGGCCCTCTATCCCACTAGATAGCCCATCCCCAGTCCTAATATCAGAAATGTCTTCAGACATATTAAGCTGAGCTGAGAACCAGTGATATAGATAGACCCAAGAATGAGAAAAAAGACAATCACAGGCTGAGAATACAAATGAAAAGCCAGGAAAGAAAAGAGTATCGTGTTCTGGGATACCCAGCCGAAGGGTTAAACAGAGGCTTAACTATTTAGCACTGGAATTCTTCAACAGCTACCACGTATTAGCACAGAGCAGAAACTGTACCCTACCAGCCTCTGCTGTCAAATTCCTGTGAATGTTGAGTGGTGGTTACTAAGAGACAGAGCACTTCATCTGAAGAGAATGTGTCAGGTTGGGATCTTTTTAAAATAAATGAGTGAGCTAGGATAGACTTCTCCCCAGCTGTTCTACTGACTTTTTTTTTTTTAACCTACAATGGTAACTCCATAAGAACATGAAGTAGGAGGGTTAGTTTGCCCAAAGAGCAGGAAATCTGGTGAGATTTCCTTGGTGGCCCTCCAGCAATTTTTCTTGCTAAGTTTACAACAAAGAAGAGCACCTGTGTTATAGCCTTGAAAATAATAATAATAATATACTTAAAAATAAAACTCAGCTCAGCTACTTAATGGAATCAGTGTTTGTCCATATACCTAGTATTGTACATGGTGACATTTTTCTTTTCTCTTTCATGTATCAAGGGCAGGGGAGGGGGAGCCACCAAGGTCTCCCTGCAGTAGATGCCACTGAGATGAGCAGGGGTAGGTGGAATCGTCCCAGGCCTGGAGCTTCAGGAAGGAGGACCTTTTGGCCTGGAGGAGCATAGACACTTGGGTGGCAGTGGGTTGACTCTATTGAGACTGTTTGGATCAACCTTAGAGAGGGTCCACTGGAGGCTGGAGGGAAAATCCACTAGCAATGGAGAGACATATCCTCCAGGGCCTCTGTGCAGAGGAATGGGGATGGAAGGAGGTCACGCTTAATGCTCTGATCAGTCAACAACCACACATCTTTGCTTTCACTTGCAAGTGCTCCCCTACTAAATTTTTATCTAGTCTCCAAATTATGCTGCCAGTAATCCATCGAGGATGTATTTTTTGTGTGTGGTACTTGGGGGTTGAACCCAGAGCCACATACATACTTTGTAAATCCTTGACCACAGGGCTGCAACCCCAACAGTCAGGATCTCACTAAGTTATACAGTCCCTCTCTGGCCTCAAACTCAACGATCCTCCTGCCTCTGCCTCCCCAGTCACTTGGATGACATGTGCTACCACACCTGGCCATCAAAGAAAATTAACTATGATACTACAGGTGTTACACACCTGTAATCCCAGCAACTGGGGAGCCAGAGGCAGGAGGATCACAAGTTCAAGGCCAGAGGCAGACTGCATAATTTAGCAAAACCCTGTCTCAAGATAAAAAATGAAAAGGGTCTGGGGATTTGGCCCAGTGGTAGAGTACTTGCAAGTTATGTGCAAGGCCTTGCGTTCAAACCTCTAGTACCCTAGTACTGAAAAAAAAAAATCATGATGTTACAGTTACTGACAATTCCTTGGATATTTTCTGCTAAATCAGTTCTAGATTATAACTCATTTAACACTACTAGTTTTATGTTTTCTGCAAGTGCAGTATTAGAAAGTGTGTTCTCTTGTGTATATGTAACATGTTTAGAAGGGGCTGGGATTTAGCTCAGTTGGTAGAGCGCTGCTCTACAGTCTCTGAGGTCCCAAGTTCGATTCCCAGCACCACAAAAATGGGAGAAGGACGTGGCAATTCACTCCCAAGGCAATCCCAAAACAATCAGCCACTGAAAACCCTATGAGGGTTGCTCAACAACATGCTTAGAAATATTCCCAACCTCCACTTTTTCCTTTATTTTCAAACAAACAGTCTATAAAAGGTATATGAGGAATTTTATCTCTTTTTGAAAGTCAAATTTGTCTATAAAGTAGTTAATATTCCTTTCCACGTGGACTTAACACTGAAGAACTGAAAGATTCATCTCTCAAGAACACAATTTACAAAATTTGTACTGACAAGTAAACTTTACACCTCTCCTCTTCAACTTTCCAAGCAATTTTCTAGGTATCTTACATTCTTATTATTTTTCTACCACCTTTACATGGTTATTACACTTTAATCAAATTCTGCCATATTAGGTTGGTGGCAAGAGTACCTGATTCCTATGAAGTTGAAAGCAAATCAGCAGAGTTGCCAGATGAAAAATACCCCGAAGACCTAGCTGATGCTCTCACCATCAGGCTCAGACACCATGACTAGGAAAAAAAAACCAAGAAATCTCTTACCCAAAATATAACACAGACAGTAAACCCAGGTCCATAAAGGGAAGTCTGTCAAAATCCAGAGGGAAAAAGAAACAAAGGGATTAAATGAAATCCCAGTTGATATACTAGGAAGCAATTTGCTAGTCCCCAGGTGTGTGTCAGCTGGTGCTGTGGGGGCTGGTATGTTGCTGTGATGCTGAAAGCTATGCCACCAGTATTTCAGATACCAGCAGGACCACCCATGGTGGACAGGTCTCAACTGAGCTTCCAGAGTAAGACACACTAGGGAGAAGGACATGGCAGCCCACTTCTGAAACAATTAGCCATTGAAAACCCTATGAACAGCAGAGAAGCACTGTCAGATATAGTGCTGGAAAATGAGCCCTCTAAGGTCTAAAGGCATTCAAAAAATGACTGGGGAAGAGTTGCCTCCTCAAAGCAGAGTCAGCCTTAAACATTGGAATGGAGTAGAGTCTCTAGGACCTCCTTTTGCTGATGTGGCAAGACTCAAAATGAGAAGAAACATAATGTCTGCAACAATGAACTCAAACATAAAAAGATTATGTGCATGGGACAGTATTGGATAGGACTTCATTCTGTTGTACGTAGGGTCTCCATGAGCTGGATCTGACTCAATGGCACCTAACAACAACAACAACAAACTTGCTAGTGGATCATAAAATATCACAATTGAAAGTCAGCATAACAGATCCAATAGTTTAACTCATTTTTCTAGAGGACTGTGTTGGGATAAGTTATTGTAAAACTTTGTATCCCTCAAATCATTTTTATAAGACATTAAACACTAAGCTATCTCTGTAGCAGTTCTAAAAATTCAGATGAGCTTACCATAATATTCTCTTATTAAATACTCACAAAAGTAAAAGTCATGAAAACCAAGAAAAAAAAAAAACCCTGCGTTTGATCCAGTGAAATATTTTAAAAAGCATAATGCAGACAACCCTTGCTAGAACTCTTTTTCCTATTCTTCCAGTTGAACTCAGGTGAAAGTTCAAGATGTTTAAGTCCTATCTTTAAAATAAAGATTTTTCCTAATTATTAAATATAAATTTCAATGTAGTATATAAGGAAAAACAGGAAAACACACAAAAAATTTAAATAGTCAATGCCAATACTCAAGAATAACCATTTATATTTCCTACATTCTTGGTATATCCCAAGAGATAAGCTTGCTTTCTTTCTTTCTTTCTTTCTTTCTTTCTTTCTTCTTTTTTTTTTTTAACGCAAATGGTATGTCTTATAACATGCTTTTTCTTAATTTAAAAATTTATTCTGGGTCTGAGGGTGTTAGCTCAGAGGTCAAGCACTTGCCTAGCATGCTCAAGGCCCTGGGTTCATTCCCCAGCACCAAAAATAGAAAAAAAATCTATGCTATGATAAGTTCCTTTCCAATAGTATTTTTTTTTTTGTCCCAAGCCACTTTATATTCTTAAAAATTACGGAGGACCTTAAAATGCTTTGGCTTAATAAGTACTTATATCACCAATTAAAACAGGAATTTTAAAATTGATTGATAAATAAAACACTATTACATATCAATATCAATAATTACATATTATATATCAATTACATATTACATATTACATATCACATATTACATATCACATATCAATACATATTACATATTACATATTACATATCAATATCACTATTACATAGCAATATTAATAACATATTTATAAGAAATAATCTTATTTTCCAAAACATACAACCAAGAACATTTAGTGAGAAGAATGGCTTTATTTTTTGTTTTTACAATATTTTTAAATGTTTGACTTAACCGAAGACAGCCAAATTCTCTGTCTCCCTCTCTTTCTCCCCCCGACCCCGTCCCCCTCTAACAGAACTGGAGGTTTGATCCCAGGGCTTTATGCATGTTTTGCTAGTGCTCTACTACTGAGCTGAACCTCTAGCCTACTTTTTAAAATCTTTTATCATGAGACAAGTTCTCACTAAATTACACAGGGTGCCTCCAGCCTCAAACCTGTGCTCCTCTTGTCTTCACCTGCTGAGTCACTGGAATTACAGGTGTGTGCCCGGGCACCAAGATGAGTTGAATTCTTATTTATGCTTCTGTGCTCAAAATGTGGGTATCTTCTATTAATAGAAGTATATAAAGAAAAACTAGCCTCACACATAACTCAGTTACAAAATAGAAGAGTAATTTTCAGATAATTGTAGATACTTTCTTCAAATAACACCCAAGCTTAAAAACTGGTAGCTGTTTCTTCTTAATAATTAGTTGCAATGTAGAATATAAAAAAAAATTGATCAACTTTTCATGCTGTATACACTCATGAGAGAATGAAAATGAAAAATACAAATAAGATCTTAGTTTTATTGTGAAAATAGTTTTGACGTTGTGAGTGCTCTTAAAAGAATACTTTGATACCTGCAGTTCTACAACTTCATATTAATTGTTAACACAGCGTTCTATCATATGATACAACACTTTATTTTCCCAGGAGAAGTGGTGGTACACAGATGTAATCCCAGCACTCAGGAGGCTAAGGCAGGAGGACTGTGAGTTGGAGGCCAGTCTGTGCTACATAGAGAGACCTTGTCTCAAAAAAAAGAAAGATCAAAACAACAAATGTTCTGACAAATATCCATACAGACACATTTTTCTGTCCATTCATTTTCTTAGTATAATGCCTTTGTTATTGTTGTTAGGTGCCATTGAGTCATGTCTGACTCATAGCAACCCTCACAGGGTTTTCATCCTTCTCCTAAGAATAATACCTTGTTGCTGTTAGATGCCATCAAGTCGTATCCAACTCATAGCAACCTTCATAGGGTTTTTTATGGCTGATTGTTTCAGGATTATCTTGGGAGTGGATTATTATGTCCTTCTCCAATTTTTGCCATGCTGGGAATTGAACCCGGGACCTCAGAGACTACAGAGCAGCACTCTACCAGCCGTACCTTTGTGGCATCCAAATAAAAACACCTTAGGAAGTAGAATTTGAGAGTCAAAAGCAAAGTAATTTTTTCAAGCTTTTCATATATTTTGCAACTTTCCCAATTTTCCCTCCAGATAGCTTGATTAACTTGCATTCCTATCAGGAGTATATATAAGAGTCTTACATTCTTACCCACACCCTTGTCAACACTGGGTACCATGTTGGCCCTCTCTTGATAGTTGTTTTAAGAAAATCAAAGTGTGACCCAGCTAGTTCTGAGTGAGCTCAGTGCCTCATATGAACTACAACACTTGAGATTTCCTGGGATCCTATGCTGGCAGAGTAGTAACTTGTGGTAATGCTACCACAGTGTTTACTGAAGGCTACTTTGTATTACTACAATTAGCATTTACCATATAAGTTTTTTGAGAGAGAAACCTATATGTCAGTGTCCATGGGATGGAGACAGCATTGAGGTAGTGACATAAATAGCATTTTCTACCTCATAGAGGCCTGGGTTTAAGTTCTGGCTTCATTACTTACCACTATGTGCCGTGGTCTGAATATGTCCCCAGAATTCAAATATTGGAAATTAATCACCAATGTGATAGTATTAAGAGTGTTAGCCTTTAGGTCATATGGATGGAGCCCTCACAAATTGGGTTAGAAACTTTAAAAAAGAGGTTGAAGGCAGTACCCAAGGCCTTTTTGCTCCTTCTATCACATAAGGATTCACCAAGAAGGTATAAGCAATCACCAGATATCAAGTCTGTGGCACCTTGATCTTGGACTTCCCATACTCTAAAACTTTGAACAATACATTTCTGATGTTTATAAATTACCCAGTCTTGGGTATTTTGTTATAGCAGCATGGACAGACTGAGACACTGTGTGAGTATGGGCAAATTACTGGTACTTCCTCTTCTTTTCCTGAGTTTAACAGTGAGACTAATATCTACTTCATAAGGCAGCTGTGTTGAAATATGTGTAAAATAAACAATATAGTATAAGGTACTGGTTCACCTTATAATTTCTCAACTTTATGATGGTGTGAAAGCACTATGTATACAGTAGAAATAATACTTCAAATTTTTAATTTTGTTTTAAATTTGGGCCAGTGATATGTGGTCCAACACTCTCTCTTGATGCTGGGCAGTGGCAGCAACCACAACTCCCAGGCAGCCAGCTATCGATCCAACACTCTACAGTGCACTGTGTTGCTAAGCTATGATGTTCAGGAGGTAGAGGTATTAAATGCTTTTTTTTTTTTTTTTTTTTTTTTTTTTTTTTTTTTTTTTTTTTTTTTTTTTTTTTTTTTTTTTTTTTTTTTTTTTTTTTTTTTTTTTTTTTTTTTTTTTTGTGGTTGTCATTTTTGTTTTTTTAAGGCAGGGTCTATGTAGCCCAAACTGACCTTGAACTCACAATCCTCCTGCCTTGGCCTCCCAAGTGCTGGGATTACAGGCATGCACTACCACATGGCCTATTAAATGCATTTGACTTTTGATATTTTCAAATTAAAATGGGTTTATCAGAACACGAACCCATCGTAAGCTGAGAAGCATCCTTACTTGGTGAATAATGAATATTCCATATGATTGTTCTCTCTTTTTTCCTTTCCATTATTGAATTAACATTGTGAAGTCCATACTTTGAGGAGTTATGAACCCCCTTTAATTTCTTAATAAGGCTATAATTAAGGCAGAAGCCATTTCTTTTATCTCTGGAAAATTTAACAAAGCAAAGTCGGTGCATTTTTAAATTATTCTTCCGTATTTCAACACCCTCATCATTCATTCATTATGAGATCAGAGATTTCTCATTGAATCCAGAGGCCAAGGATGTATCTTGGCCTCTAAGGGAAGAGGATGCAGGAAAACCATGAGAATTGAGCGAGTGACCCTCTTTGTGTCAGTATGCCTTTTTTGTTCTCTACCAATTCCCTCTCTAACTTTCTCCTCAATATGGCTATCACCAAATGGTACCCTGAGTACCAGAGTCTACACAATTGTCTTGGAGTTGTTATTTTTTCTTTGTAACAGATTGTTTTCCAAGAAGATTAAGAAGTAAACTAAGAACAAAGGAAGAGGCTCTGGGCTTTCAGAAAAAAATATTTTATTGCTTTTCTTTCCTCTAATCTCTGTGTTCCAGAGAAGGAAAAAGTTGGGAAAAGCAATACAACTTCTCAGATGTTGGTATGACTTCCTTTGATGGAAATATGGAGCCTTTCCTGGGAGGCAGGATGGGTTCAGTGTTGAGACCCTTAGACAACAGAGAAAGTTTGCAGACTTCTGAGCCCATGGCATGCCTGGTGGGTACTCTGTACTGGGAAGATGAAAGTTTCAAGGTGTTAGAAACACACTGGAGTATGATTCTGCATTCAGACCCACTGTAGGGGTACTTCGATTTCTCTATGCGTGAAGTCACCTAACCATCTTCCTTCTATGCTCTGGGGTCCCTGTCTTTACAGATTATTTTTATTTAACATTAAATATGTTTTCTGACTTTCTGGATACCACCTCAGACACAAAATTATGTTTAGGAATTTTAGCTAATAGTTTTTTTTTAAAATAATACATTGAACAATTTACAATACACATTAAGAATTTTTTACTGTAATGGAAAATTTAACCAATAATTTTAAAAGATAAGAAATAATGCTATATCACAAAATATTGTTGAAAAGATCAAAATAAAGTTGAATCGATCTCCAAGGAGTTGAGACTTGTCCCCCAAACTTCTGTCTAAAGCCAACTATTAAATAGAATCTATGTGCCCATTTCCAAGTTAACAAAGATGAGAATCAACACTACTTGAGTCTCATTTCTTGGCCAAGGTCATTTATAAACCATGTAGTGACCCACCGCATGAGTTGGAGCACAATTCTCTAAAGGAGGATTGGCCTGGGGATATATACTAGAAGGATTATAAAGAATTAACTTGCTGATAATTGTAAGGAGATAGTGAAAGGATTTTAATAAAGCTTTGAAATCTCAAAGCAGAAATATCAAGGTGTGTAAGACACGTCATGTTGGAGCCCCAGTTGCCTTTTTGGTTTGTTTGATACATTGAACTTTTGGGGGAACAGGGTTAGTTTGCTTTTGTTGTTTGGTTTCCTTTGATTTTTTGAGGCAGTATCTCCTTATAGATAGCCCAGGCTGCCCTCAAGTTCACTATGTAGCCCAGGCTGGCCTTGAACTTGCAATCTTCCTGCCTCAGCCTCCCCGGTGCTATGTTTACAGGTATGCAACACCATGCCTGGCTTAAGTTGTTTGTTTTTATTGTGAAATGGAAACTTCATGCTAGAATAAACAGTGACTAGCCAGAATCTGCTGATAGTTAATGGAGAAAAAACATTTCAACATCATATGCTTGTATTTGTTTACTGCTGTATGTTGTATTTTAAGTTAAATTTCTTAGGGAAATATACAGATAAACTAGTAGATGGTGCATGCATCCATAGAAAGAGCAAAAATGCCCACATTATGGGTTAAATGACCCAAGGATCAGGTAATGAGCCTAAAAAAAGCCTAGCTCAATAACCCTAGCTGCTCCAATAGATATCTGACATCCTTTTTGACAGTTAGCAACTGATCTCTCTTCCCATTTAGTGAATCCCCACTTTGGGGGCCATGAGGAGACAGAGTTGACAGTGCCAGATATTCTCCCAATGATGACTTGCACACCCACTCCAGCTCTGACAGCCACAAATACAGGAAATAGATGGTGGCGCTCTTCATTCTCTCTGGCAATAACATAGGTTACAGTTGCTTCAATATTGCGCTACTTATATGGAGGTGGCATCAGAAAAAATTGTGACATCTAGTCACCAGTAATGGCAACAAATTTATTGAGGTATAATTCATATACCATACAATTCACCCATTTTAAGTAGTCCAGAGCTGGGCAACCATCACCTCAATAAATTTTAGGACATTTTCATCAATCCTCCCCAAAAAAGCCTCACATCCCTTAAGTTGTTGTTAGGTGCCCTCATGTCTGACTCATAGCAATCCTCATACGGTTTTCAATGGTTGTTTCAAGATTGCCTTGGAAGTGGATTGTCATGTCCTTCTCCCATTTTTGTGGCACTGGGAATTGAACTCGGGACGTCAGAGACTGCAGAGTAACATTTTACCAACTGGGCTATATCCCAGCCCCATCCCTTAAGTATCACCTTTAAATCCCCTTTGCGTTTCCCTCCCAGACCTAGACAACCACTAACCCAGTTTCTGTCTCCATGGTTTTACCTATTTTGAATATTTCAAATAGAATCATAATATATTTGGTCCTCTGTATCTGGCTTCTTTCATGTAGCCTACTCTTTCCAAGGTCAGTCCACATCATAGGATGTATCAGTACTTCATTCTTTTTTATGACGAAATAATATTTCAGTGTACGGACCACCTTATCTTTATCCATTCATTAGTTAATGGTTATTTGGGTTATTTCCACTTTTTGGCTACTATGAATAACACTGCCATGAACATACATGTACAAGATTTTAGGTAGACATGTGTTTATTTCTCTTGGGTATATACCCAGGAGTAGAATTGTTGGGTCATATGGTAACTCTGTGTTTATCTAACTGTTTGAGGAATTTCCAGACTTTTCTAAATTGCTGCACCACTTTACATTCCTATATACATTGTATGAAGATCCTGATTTTTCCATACCCTCCCTAATACTTATTACTATCTGTCTTTTTAATTATTGGTATTCTAAGTAGGCATGAAGTAGTATCTTGTTGTGGTTTTAATTTGCATTTCTCTGATGGCTAAGGATACGCAGTGTGTTTTCTTGTGATCATTGAGCATTTGTACATTCTCTTTGGAAAACTGCCTATATGGTTCTTTAACCATTTTTGATTGGATTGTCTTTTTATAATTGAGTTATAATAATTCACTTGGCCAATTTTGAGACAGGCTTTGAATTGTTCGTAGTTATTAAGGCCCAGTTTTCTACCCTTCCCATGATTCTCTGAGGTATGCAGTCATTTTCTGCTTAAATTGATCATATTGTCTATCAAAACTCAAAACCCTAACTGACAAAAACTCTGGAACCTAAGTCAGAATTCCTCACCTAGTGAAAATAACTTATATGAGGCTTAGTGGCAAGTTGAAATCTGTTCAGTGGCAGTATTATTCCTGAAGCCTGGGTTTCCAAATTCATGATTCTAAACTGTTAAACTTCACAAACTTAGTCTAAGGAAACTTAGGGGATTGACAAGCAAAATCACTGGCAAGTTGAGTAGCAAGTATGAACCAGAGCAGAAAGAAAAAGAAGAAAAATCCAAGAAGTGGTTATCATTTCATGCCATTTTCCTCTTAAGATAAAGTAGGCCAATGATTTGATACGTTATTCAAATGATAAGACCCTGATTTTCCTGATGCCAAAAGTCATCTCTCTGACTTATTCCTATAGCCATAGGGTTTGCACTGCCCTCATCTCTCTGCCAAGCTGGTATCCAAAAACTCCACTAGGATTTTCTTCCAGAAGGTAAAGCATGTAAATAAAGTAGGGATCCACATGTCAACACTGATAACTGTATTTGTTATCCGTCCCTCCCCTTTATTTAATCATGGATTCTTTAAGGAGTTGGGGGAAATAACATCACTCTCCCCTGGAGTTATCTATCAGTAGCTGGAGGTGAAGCGTTTGGAGAAAGTGTTTTCTGCAGCTTCCTAGGAGATATTCCAGGTTCACGCCTGTGAGCAAGATAGACTAAGGCAGAGCTGCAAGCCCAGTTTGCTGTAGGTGCCCACTCCTCTTCTGGGCACCTACCTCGCCCTTTCTAGTACTCTCTTTCCCAGGATAGTATCCTGGATCCTGTAATTAGAAGGATCTGTTCAAAAGTGAATCAAATCTAAAACAGATGCTGACAGGTTTGCACTATTAACTCTCTCAAAGGTGTTTGCATTTCTATAAGTTATCAATGTCTCCCCACTAACTGGCATTTTGCCAAATTCAGTGATCACTTCTTAGTTCTCATTCTCTATGCCCTTCATGATACTCACACGTAGACAGCAAAGATGATTGTTCAGGAAGGTGACAATATGAGTTGTGTTACTCAGAGAGAGGAGCTGAGATTCTGGGGGTGGAATGTTATAGTGAAGTCCAACCACTTACTCATTTAACAATCATTTCTAAAGTACCTACTGCATGCCAGACACTGTGTTCTCATTGCTGGCAATGCAGCAGAGAGGAAAAGCCAGGTCACTGCCCTCAGGGAGCTTACATTCTAGTAGAAGCACCACACAATAAACTATCACGACTATTATAAAATATTATTTCAGGTAGTGCTATGAAGAGCCACTACCTGGCCATCCATTCCATAATCATCTCCAGCACCATAATTCAAAAGCATCAATTCTCCTCCTGTCTCCTTTGTTCCTTGTATGTATGTATGTGTGAAACAGTGACAACTGTGACGGTGAACAACACAAAGGGGTTGAATCTCGTCCATTAGGCAGAGTGGTGGAGAGAAACCTCCTGAAGAAAGTGACATGGGCACCGAAACCTCAATAGGGGACCTGGGGAGCAGCACCTCAGGGAGAGGAAAGAGCGAGCATGAAGACGTGGATGTGGGGCCAAGCTGAGCCCGTCAGAGGCCCCAAGCAACCGGCATGGCGTGAGTGTGGTGAGCAGGGCCCAGCGGCAGATGAGCTGAAGGAGGTAAGTGGGGGCCAGGCCAGGGAGGACCCTGAGAGCTGTGGTAGAGGTGCACAGAGGAAAACTATCTTGCCCCAAGTTACAAAGCTAAGTGGCACAGCCAGGATGATAATCCAGGTCTTTTCAATCCTATCAGTTTGTTGTTGTTATTGTTCTTTTACACACTATAACCTGGTTTATGCCCTAAGTGGTAATGGATGAAGAAGGAATTTATTGAAGCCCTTGGATATCCCAAGGACCACATTCCACTCTTCTCCTCATGTCGTCTTGAAGAATAAAACAAAAAATACTAGATTTGAAATGTCAAAGCCTATCATAATAAAGCTAATATAAATTCCATCTTTTAAATAAAGTCTCAGAAATTCATAGATATTATGGTAAGTACCTATTGAATGTTTATCACATAAGCCCATACAGCACGTAGAGAAGTTATTTTGGTGTTGCTATCTTTGACCTTATGAAAATGCAATCACATTGGATTGCTTAATGTCTATTTTTAAACATACGATGTACTCTCTGCTTTCTTTATTACACATTAGGAAACAACATAGCTAAGGTGCTGATCGAGACTAGCTACTACAGGGTCTTTTACGTTTTTGCTTTTCAAAAAGTTTGAAGTAAGTTGAAATAACTTTTGAAATAGTAAAAGTAGACTCATATTAAAAGGAATAAGTTGGCTAATAAAGAACAAATGTTTAATATATTGTATATTTTATATATGCATTTTTTTGTGTATATATACATATGTATGTGTGTTGTTGTTGGGTGCCATCGAATCGGGTCCAACTAATAGCAACCCTGAGTACAAGAGATCAAAACACTTCCTGATTCTGCGCCACACTCACAATCTTATGTTTAAGCCCATTGTTGCAGATGTTGTGTCAATCCATCTGGTGGAGGGTTTTCCTTTTCTTAGTTGACCCACCACTCTCCCAAACATGATGTCCTTCTCCAGGGACTGGTTCCTCCTGACTGCATGTCCAAAATAAGTGAGACACAGTCTAGCCATCCTTGCTTCCAAGGAGCACTCTGGTTGTACTTCCTCTAGGACAGATCTGTTGGCTCTTTTGGCCATCCATTCCATAATCATCTCCAGCACCATAATTCGAAAGCATCAGTTCTCCTCTTGTCTCCTTTTTTCCTTGTATGTGTGTGTGTGTATACACATATGTGTGTGTATATATATATATATATATATATATATACACATACATATACATACACACACACACACACACACACATATAAAATCTTGAGATGAGCATAGAATTTGTGAGAGTTTCAGCACTGGCTCTGCCACTAGACTAGATTAGAATCCTAACTAGAACACCTACTGTTGTTGTTGCTAACTGTCTGAAATTAGGCAAATTACTCCAGATTACTAAGCCTCTATTTTAGTTTCCATAAATGAGAATGAAAACAATAGAGGCATCACAAAAATAACTCAACAAGTGACAGTGCTTGGACTGGATTAGGTGTTCCCTGAGGAAGTATTGGTTCCCCTGCTCTTCTCCAGGCCCCTGACACTCATCCCAAACACAAGAGGATCAGGGAGATGACATCAAAGTGACCTTTGAGGGCGTGCCTGGCAGGACACAGCGGGCTCTCCTGCCAGATACCACCACACAACTGAACACTTTTGCTGAAGGCGAACAGAGAATGGCTGGCAAGAGGGACCCAGAGACCCAGAGGAAACAACCAGGGGAGTGAACCAGGAGGCTTCCAGACCAGACTTGAAGGACTGCACTCCTCATAGACCCCTCCCTCAGCTCCCTAGGGCCAATCCATGTTACTAGTGCACTGGCTTTCATTAATGACTTGTGATATTATTTGTTTAACTTCTGCCCTCCCCAAAGGCTAACATGGCTAGATTAAGAACTTTACCTGCTTTGTTCACTCCATGTTTACATTGCCTGGCACACAAGGAGCCCACAGTAAATATCTGTTGAATGAATAGGCCTCTTTATTTCTTGTAGGTACATTTCTGAAAATGGAGGAAGTTAATTTTATTTACAAATCAACAATTTTAAGTGTTTTAGCTACTCTTATTGTTATTGTTAGGTGCTGTCCAGTCAGGTCCAATTCATAGCGACACTCATAGGGTTTTCAATGACTGAACATTTTGGAATTGTTTCAAGAGTGGGTTGCCAGGTCCCTCTTCAATTTTTGTGGTGCTAGGGATTGAACCCAGGACCTCCAAGAGCACAGAGTAGCACTCTACCAACGGAGCTAAACCCCAGACCCTTACCACTCTTAATCAGCCATTAAGTGGAAATTTCTGGCAAACATAAACTTTTTAAAAAAAATTTTCTAAACTGACATATAAAATTGTATATATTTATGGTGTTCAATAATGAATACAAATCTGTTTAGCATGTGAATTTTTCTTAAAGAAAACTATAGCCAAAGGAAAAAAATATATACTAATAGCTCCATGAGCATTTATAATTTGGTAGACTAAATAGTAGTGTCAATCAATCTTGCCACATAGCTTGGACTTTACTAGATTAGGATGTGGAATTTTAGGACTGAACCCACTCTAATTGCCTTAATAGAGGACTTTTCTCTGGGCAAAAAGCAAAGCCTATTCTTATCCTTCCATCTATTTTCTGGCTCAAGTGTCAGTCTAGGAGAGGCTTTCCAACAAGTCACAGAAAGTGGGAGTGATCACTGCAGACATCAAAATTGACTAATCCTTCAGTACTTATCACTGGTCCCTCCAAGTGACTATTTTTCCAGAGTTACTGGTTGTTGTCAAGCACTGGTAAATGAATGGTCAAGAAGCAAAATCCTACCTAACCCAAGTTCAACATCCCAGCTAAGTTTGCTTCTTGAAGAAGTTTGCACTATTAACTCTCTCAAAGGTGTTCACATTTCTATAAGTTATCAATGGCTCCCCACTAACTGGCATTTTGCCAAATTCAGTGACCACTTCTTAGTTCTCATTCTCTATGCCCTTCATGATACTCACACATAGACAGCAAAGATGATTGTTCAGGAGGGTGACAATATGAGTTGACATTCACTCCTCATTCATTCATTCCTACCATTCACTTGTTCAATCAACAAACATTACCAATCCTGAAATATCCTGAGTGATTCTGACTGATAAAAAGAAATATTACAGCTTGCATAACTTAGCAGACCCTGTCTCAAGATAAAAAATAAAAAATGGGCCGGGGGTTCAGCCCAGTGGTTGAGCACTTACAAGGTATATATGAGACCCCCAAAGTATGGGTTCAACCCCCAAGTACTGCACAAAAACAACAACAACAACAACAAAGCATTAGAGTAGCAATTAGCAACTCAAGAGCTAAAACCAGGAACTCAAGGAATATCAAATCACACATTGTGCTTGGAATACCTTTCTTCCCAGCTGCAGTATCACTCTACAAAGCCTCTCTAATTCTCATTTTAGAAAAATGTCTTTTTCCTATTCTTTGGTTAATATCCTTAGAGTCTTGAATATAATATTACATTGGAGCTGTTTACCCTCACTAGACTGTAAGACCCTTGAGAGAAACAACTGTGCCATCCAATCATTTTTAAGCCCTTGGTATATAGCACAGGTCCATCATATAGAATTTATACCAGTGACATAGTTCTATGGATTCCAATAAAGCTAATAGATTTCCAAGTATTAACTGGCCTGCATTGTCCAATATGATAGCCACTAGCCACATGTGGCTATGGAGCCCTTGAAATGTGGTGAGGCAGTGTGGGTTGAAATGTGCTGCAAGTATAAAATACATGACAAATTTCAAAAACAGTTCAAAATAATGTAAAATAGCTCACTAACTTTCTGGTTTTTTGCAATACTGAAGGGCTAAACTCAGGGCCTGATGAATGCTTTGCAAGTGCTCTGCGATTGAGCTGCACCCGTAGGCCTTTTAAAATTGAGACAGGGTTCTTGCTAAGTTACACAGGCTGCCTCTAGCCCCAAACCAATGATCCTCCTGCCTCTGCCTCCCAAATCACTGGGATTACAGACATGAACCACTACACCCATCTAAGAATTATTTGTTTGTTTGGTTGGGTTTTTTTTTTTTTTTTTTTTTTTTTTTTTTTTTTTTTTTTTTTTTTTTTTTTTTTTTTTTTTTTTTTTTTTTTTTTTTTTTTTTTTTTTTTTTTTTTTTTTGCAGTATTAGGCGTTGAACCCAGGGTCTTGCTCACACTAGGCAAGAACTCTACCACTGAGCTACATCCCTAACCTCATTAATATTTTTATATTGATTTCATGTTGAAATCATAATACTTTGGCTGTTACATTATTTAAATTAATGTAATGTTTCTTCTATTTTTTACTTTATTAAAACTAATGTCATCTGTTTCTTATGTTTTTTTATTTTTTAATGAGGCTACTAAAACTTTTAATTGCATATGTGACTGTCATTATATTTCTACTAAATAATACTGGACTAAACCAAAGATTATTTTCATGTACAAATCATAACGAGTCTCTTGTACTTGATTCTCTAAATTTTCTTGGTAGGAAGGGGATTTTGTTATAACGTCTGGATAGAGCCAAGGTTTTCATTAAGTCTGTGATCAGAACAGCCAGGAACATAAGACACTTTTTTTTAAAGTTCCATCAGTGAGTTTATTCCTTCCCTTTAGAAGGTTCACTGTTTTAAAGAAAAAATAATAATTCCAATTTTTGTAGTATTCCTCTGTTGAGTCAAAGTCTCACCAAGGGCATGTAATATCCATACAACCAACACTTAAACATCTCTTCAATTTCTGGCTCTAAGGGCCTCTGGCCTCTGGCATCCTGAGCAGTGAGGCACCCCTCCCATCTCCACCTCTTTCCATTGACCTCAGAAGAGGGCTGGCTCAAATAACACACTTGTCAAAACACCTAAGTAAGCAAATCAGCGAAAGGCACCACATAAATAGATGTCTGGGCACACAGTGCTCCAGACTGATAACAAAACCACTTATGAATTCCCTTCACCTTCCAAAAGATTTGTTTCCTATAAAGATTAGTTGAATGTGAATGCCACTAATAATTTTAATTTATCAGTTTAGACACACATGTTTTGTATAGGCACTGGCAAAGCTGCAACTGAAAGTGATTTTTAAGTTTGGGGTAATGCTATAGCAAAAATTCTCTGTGCTTAAATAGAGAAATTAAATTTGACCAACAGAAATTGATCCGAAATAAAAATGATGAAACTTTCTAAGTGATCTGTGGGAAAGGCTAAAAGAGGTGGGTTTCACTGACAGAAAAACACAAAAACAAAAACAAAGATGAATGTCGGTTCACATATATTTCTCCATACAGGAGACCATAAGTGTGAGACATTTAGCACAATGTTAGATACATGATATTGTGCTCAATGGCCTGGGGTTTAGCTCAGTTGGCAGAGGGCTGCTCTGCACTTTCTGAGGACCCAGGTTTGATCCCCAGCACCACGAAAATGGGGGAAGGACCTAGCAACTCACTCCTGAAATAATCAGCCAAAATAAAAACCCTATAAAGATCACTATAAGTCAGACCTGACTCAATGGCACCTAACAACAACAACAACAACAACAACAACATCATGTACTCAGTAAATATTAGTTGGATGGAAATAAGAATGGGCCAGGTGTGGTGGTACATACCTATAATCCCAGAAATGGGGAGGCAGAAACAGGAGGATTGCAAGTTGGAGGTCAGTCTGGGCTACATAACAAGTGTTTGTCTCAAACAAACACAAAAATAAAAACAAATAAAAAGAAAGAAAGAAAAAGAAATAGGAAAGAAAAAGAAAAGAAAATATGAACGCATAGGTATTTATTCTTTAAAGGAAAACTGCAATCATCACTTTCTTCTTATTTGTTGTTTTGTTTTGTTTTTATTTCTGAGTAGTATGATAAACAGAACATGGCTTTTGAATTTTACTGGGAATAAAATTTTAAGACCCCATCGTAGTGTACAAAACCCTCCATGATCTGCAACTCAGCTATCTCTTAGATTTACCTCTGACCTCCCTCTCCCTTGCTCACTTGGCTCCAGTAACCTGACCTCTTTGTGCTCAAGCAAGCCACACATTCCTGCCTCAGTGCCCTTGCTCCTCCTTCCCTGTTTGCCTAGAAAGTGTTTTCAGTCTCTGCTCAAATGTCACCTCATCAAAGAGGCTTTCTCCACCACCCTATCCAAAACAGCATAGCCTTTTATCCTTCTGTATTTGTCTTCATTTAACTTATGTCCACCCACCATATTATATATTCCTTTATTTGTTTACTTGTCTTTCTAAACTAAAGTCAATTTCAGGAGGCAAAGACTTTGATCTTTTGGTTCACCACTGGATCTTTTAGGCCTAGGAAGTACCTGCATATTGTAGGAATTCAATAAATATCTGTTGAACAAATAAATTAAAGAACATTTGACTGGAATATAGATCTGAGGCTATTCCTAATTCTACCACTAAAAACCCATGTGACTTTGAAAAAATGTCCCTTGACACTTGGTTTCTGAATCTGTAAAATGATTAGTTGAGAGTAGATGTTTCTAAAGCCTCTCCCAGCTCCAAAAATTTGTGGGTTTTATAGGTCTTTTACAAATGATCTTGGGTGAAGTTTTGGCAATGCAAAAATGTTTTTTGATATCCATCAACTCTAAGTTCTCTGGGGCATTTCATTATGATTCAAAGCTCTCCTGCAATGGTGAAACCTCCTGGAACCCTTCCAGGCAGTAAGGATCCCAGGATTTTCTCCATACTTCGAGGTGGTTCATACAGACGATTTTCTTCCTTCAACCTCTTCTAAGAGTTAATGACATGATTATAATTTTTGGTTTCTCCATCCAGAATGTGACCCCCTTCAGACAGTAATGGATTCTTAGTAACTTTTGTATTTCCAGCACCTTGCATGGCCTATGGTACTGCATGAATGTCCAGTGAATGAATGAATATGGATAAGCAGAAGTGGAAAGAAATCATTGCTTAGATTGAAAACTGATACCATCTCTCTCCTCTTGTTGAAGAATAGTGGGCAGAAGGTAGGGCTTTGCTGCCAATGATTCATTTGAAGGAGTATAAGAAACTAAAACTTACTGGGAATCTACCCACATTCATACAGTTTACTTAATCCTTATGACAATGTTATAAATAAGAAATTATTATCCCTTTATGGATGATAAAATTGGGCTCAAAGAGGATAGAATCTGTCCATGGTAGAATGGATAACAGGATTCACACACAGGCATTTTAATGCCAATAGCATATTCACATGACTGAATGATGTCAGAGGGAGTTCTATGACCACATATAAGTATTGGTCTGGGCATGGGGATCTAGTTCAGTAGTGGAGCACTTGCCTAGCATGCACAGGCCCTGAATCTGACCGGGGAAAGGATTGGTTTATTTAATGATGGGCTTTCTGTAGTATAAAATCATTTTTATAATTAGAAGAGATTTTTCCTTGATCCAGAAAGGTAACTATAGGTAATTCTACATATTATACCTCGAAGGATAAAGAAAAGCTTTGTTGCTGTTAGGTGCCCTTGAGTTGTATCTGACTCATAGTGTCCCTCATAATGTTTTCTATGGCTGTTTCAGGATTGCCTCAGGAGTGTATTGCTATGTCCTTCTCCCATTTTGGCAGTGCTGGGAATTGAACTTGGAACCTCAGAGACTGCAGAACAGCACTCTACCAACTGAGCTAAATCCCAGCCCCCCCCCCAAAAAAAGTAGATGTATAAGCAGATTAACTTTTTGTCTTTTGAATTTTTTAAAAGTAAAGTTTACTTTTCCTAATAACAAAATGTACTAGCTACTCACTGTAAAAAAAAACAGAAAAGTTCAGATAAAGAAAAAAAAAATTTTTTTTTTTAATTTTTGCAGTACTGAGGGTTGAACCCAGGGTCTCATACTTGCATGCTTTTCAAGTGCTGTACCACTGACCTGTACCCCAGCCCATATTTTTACTTTTTTTTTTTTTTCTTTCTCTGAGACAAGGTCTCACCAAATTACACAGACAGCCACTGGTCTTGAACTTGCAATCCTCCTGCCTCTGCCTCCCAAGTCACTGGTATTACAGGCGTGCTCCACCATGGCCAACAAAGAAAAAATTCTAATCAACCATTATCCCATTACTTAGAGTCAACCACTATTAATATTTTTCTTTTCTTCCCTTCCTTCCTTCCTTCCTTCCTTCCTTCCTTCCTTCCTTCCTTCCTTCCTTCTTTCCTTCCTTCTTCCTCCCTCCCCCTCCCCTTTCTTTCTTTTTTTCTTAGACAGGGGTTTGCTATGTCTCTTAGGCTAGCCTGGAACTTGCTATGTCGCCCAGGCTAGCCTCAAACTCATGATCCTTCTGCTTCCCATGTGTGCTGAGACCATATGCATGTACCACCACCTTCAGCTACTATTAACCTTTTTAAACCTTAAGGTTAACCAGTATTAAGTTAACCTTAACTTAATCTTCATTAACCTTTTAAGCCATTTTTCAGTTCATCTTTTACTTTATAGTTGACATTATTCTAAAATTACACATGAAATTTTTTTCAAATTCAACATAAGCATTTTCTATGTTGTTGTTATTGTTAGGTGCCATCGAGTCATGTCCAACTCATAGCTACCCTTATAGGGTTTTCAATGGCTGATTTTTTCGGGATTGCCTCGGGAGTGGATTGCCACATCCTTTGCACATTTTTGAAGTGCTGGGAATCAAACCTGGGACCTCAGAGACTACAGGGCGGGGCACTATCAACTGAATTAAATCCCAGCCCCATTCTGTATTATTAGAATGCTCATAAATGTCATCTTAATCATGGCTTAGTAATATTATATCAAATAGATGCAGTTATCAATCATTTTATTACTATTATTAAGGCTATTTTCATTTTTCAATTTCTATGTGGCTTTTAATTTGAAAAAAAAAATCCATTTGTAATTGCAGCTGAGAATGGTTTTGACCTCTGAGAAAATGTAGACAACTTTTCCATTTAAGAAGGAGAAAAACTCCCACTATTATCTGATGAGGAGGTCATTACTTTTTCTCTAATAGCCTCCAAAAGTAAAAGATAGATGGAGCCATTCCAGTTGTTCCCACCATAAAGAAGGGCCCCTCCTCACAATGAAGGGGTAGTGACAGTCTTAGGGATGAGAGGGCACGGACCTTAGCTCACAGCATGCTTCTTACATTTTCTTGCTTTTTACCCTTCATCAATGATAGGAAGCTTCAGTTTCCTCACCTGTTACAGGACAGTCACCTCATAGTGATGCTGGGACCTTATAATATGAGACAACACAGGTAAACACCTAGCACTGTGGCTGGCACACAGCAAGTCAGGCCCTCTTTTAACTGTAAAACTTCCATGGAAGGGCTGAGGAGTACATGACAGTACATCAGCCTCACCTCTTACCTCTTAGAGAACATTCCAAGTTCTTCTACTATCAGAACACAGACCTTTAAGCCATATTTGCAAACTTCCACACAATGCAGAGGTTGGATTGCTAAACATACTCTGAGACAGTAGTAATCTGGGAACTTCTAGTTCTCCCTACGAGTTGGTCCCCACTGACCTCTCCCCACATCCAGCTACAGCTGCAGGCTCCTTTCCCATTGCTCCCATGGCCCGTGCCCTACATATCTCTTTTCTGCTGCTGCCTCCATCATCCGAACCCTCTGAAATTCAAATTCCCAACTTGCCTGACAGACATAGTCTGTTCTCCTAAATCTTGGTCAGAAGTTTTACTGATATATTGCTACCCATGTCATGGAATAAAAAGCAAAAATGCAATGGTTTCTCAAGGTCTCCATCATCACTACCTTATTCCCGAATGTTTCTTCCTCATGTTTCTCTACCTATTCTGACATCTTTCCTTATTGTCTACCTTACCATATATAGTCAAAGCAGGCTGAAGTTTACTGCAGATAAATCGTATCCTCACTTGAAGGGCTTGTCCTTTGTCAAAGGGCAATACAATCCCAAAGCAGTCCTTCAAATTGTCAGCTGACCACATTTTAGTATAAATGACTTTTCAGATTTTCCTGATGGATAAATTTTGGTTGGGCAAGGATTTGAGCATCCCAGACACCACTAAGACAAAAGGTTGTAAAGACTGGGCTGACACACTTTCCTTTCTCAATATGCCCAGGAATCACTGGTCCTCTATTCCCTGTTCTACTTCTCATGGGTACCTCTGTTTTCCCTTTACATATCTCCTGCCCATTTTCCAGGGCCCACTCATGCCTACTACTGCAAGGCAGCTATAGCTCTTTCTCTTCTGACTGTCCACAGTACACATGGTCTGTTCTTCCCTCTAACTTCCTAAGCACATAGTCTCATACTTCCTATACTTCTCCCTACTTTTTTCCAAAAAGTTCTTTATAGTAGAATTTGTGATCTTTTTCTACTTGGTAGTTTGCTTGGCAAACATGTGACAAATATTTAAGACTTAAATAACTGACCATTCACCCTAATCAATGTCACTCAGTGGGCTAATTCTCCAACTTTAGCTCTGCTGGCCTTGGGCAGTGAAGCATAACTTTGGGTAAGATGGGCATTCTGAAATGTTCACACCCATCTGCCACCTTGGGATCCTTTCTTCTGATATAAATAGAGTTAGGAAGAAACACCATTGACTGATCCACACTCAAGGAAAAGCAAAACATAGACAGTTAGAGAACAAGTAAATGTAGAAACAAATCAGAAAACAGAAGAAATGGTTCTCACTACTCTAATTTTAGGGCCTCCAAGAAGGGGGAACATATTTTTTACAATATTACTTAATTACATTCATATTTACTGAAAAGTTAATATTTGGGACCAGCAGGATTTTAAGAATAGGGATTTCTTGTTGCTTTTTTGTTGGTGGTGGTGTGTGTGTGTGTGTGTGTGTGTGTTGGTTTAGGAGGCTTTTGTTTTGTTTTGCTTTGAGGGTTTTGTTTTATTTTGTTTTCTGAGACAGGATCTGGCTTTGTAGCCCAGGTTGGCCTGAAATTCCCTATGTAGCCCAGTTTGGTCTTGAACTCACAATCTTCCTGCCTCGGCCTTCCCAGTGCTGGGATTACATGCGACTACCACGATGCTCAGCCTCCATGCTTCTTTTCTCTAAGTAACTGATGGGTTTTTATAGCAAAACAAAGTTCCCTTGCATAGCCAACAAGCCCATTACGAGGCACTCAGAAGGTAGCCGTTTATTTGGAGGTACCAGAACGGCCTTCTCTACCTCCACCCTTGCCCTCTAGCTCAGGCGGACAAGATTGCTCCCGTGCCTTAAACCAGTTGTAACCCTTCCAGCACAGTTCTGAAGTTAGTCAGGACCCTAAGTAAATCTCCAAGAATAAACAAGAGCCGCAAGTCACAAGGAGCTGGGAGGCAGGGAGGAGGAAGGACACTGAACTTCACTGCAGGTGGGCCTGTCACTCCAGCTGACAGCGCCTTCGAATTCAAGTTCTTTAAAAAGGCAGCGTGTCCCAGACAGAAAACATTTAGCTCAAGGGAGATGAACACCAGAGGTTAAAAAGGAAAAACAAAAAATACAGGAAGCAGCCATTGGCCGTGGGAAGCACCTCCAAGGCAGCATTTCCAGGCCCCGGGGGTGGGCGCCGCTTTACCGCCCCAGCAGAGGCTCACGCTACCTGGCGTCGGCCTCCGACTCTGACTCGGCCGCTGTCTCCTCCTCCTCGCTCTCCGACTCCTCCTCAGTCTCCAGCTCCCGGGCGGCCTCCTCGTCCCCATCGGAGCTCAAGAAGTTTTCGGTGGTGTGGTTGCTGTCGGTGCTCGCCATCGCGCCTCTCTCCCGGGCTGGAGTTGGAGCCGCCCGCGCCGCGCCTGGTGTTCTCCCTCTGACTGCGCCTCTGGCCCGGCGCTGCCCCGCCTGGCCCCGGCGGGGGCGGCTCTGATTCCAGGAGCAGGGGGCGGGTAAGCCCCGACACTTTAAATAGAAGGCGTCAAAAGTTTCGCCACCGAGTTTCGGGAGCCCGGGCTCAGCTTCTCCTCTTCCCCGCGCGTCTGCCAACTCCCACGCGCCCTCCCCCGCCCGTTTCGGCAGATCGCTGGCTGGCCTCTTGGACAACTGGCTGTCACCACGTTTGGGGGCGCGGGCTCCGGCTGCACCTGGGCTTCAAAGGAAGAAAGGGACTTCAGTCCTGTTTCTTCCAGAGAGTTCGGGAGATTATACGTTTGAGTTGGGCTACTTGATGGACCCTTTATGCTAAATAATACTCCTTCCCTCGCAGAGCACTATTACCACGCACTCGACCAAGGGACTCACCTTCATTACGCCCTCACAACCCCGCGGTAGGATAGGTTTTACTGCAGTGCTTCTTAGATGAGGGAATTGAGGCTTATAAGAGCTCGCATAAGTACCATTGCTAGTGACTCAACGGGAAACACCAGGTCTGCCCAATTCCAAAGCCTCGCTTTTGAATCATTGTTTATTACTGGCTCCCTTTATATTTCTAAGTAGACTAACGGTCTTCTCTTCCTCAGTGGCCTGATTGTTCAACCAGGAAACTTTATCTCCACTAATCTCAACACCACATTATTGAAAGGCTAAATTTTGTCCAAAACTCAGCCCAAAGGCACCAGACTTCATTTAGATCATGTAAAGTCAATGCGTGGGCTGGGATTTAGCTCAGTGGATAGAGCACTGTGCTGCAGTCTCTGAGGCCCCGAGTTCAATGGGAGAAGGGCCTGGTGATCCACTCCCAAGGCAATCCCGAAGCACTCAGCCACTGAAAACCCTATGAGGGTTGCTATGAGTCGGATACCGACTTGAAGGCACCTAACAACAACAAAGTCAGTGCTTAGAACCCCTCAACAACTCAAAGACTAAAAACTGGTGATCCTCACAAAGATCAAATCCTGCCTAGTAGCCCACATCTTATCTGGTCTCATTTTATCAAGTCACTCCAGTCTACCTTACACGATTTCTCCTTAAAATGTTCTTCCAGTCTTTATTTACTTGGACACTTGTCATTCAAGACCACCACCTTCCTCTGGAATCCCCAGACTAAACTCAGTATTCCTCCTCCAGTTTCCCCTATCAGGCTACATTTTAAGTATGTTGGTACCTCTTTCCCCAGTTGACTTTGGAAGTTTAGTACCCAATTTTGTCTCACCATCCTAAGGTCCAACAAGGCAATAAACTGGCCAAGTACCTAGCACACAGCAAGAACTTAGTGAATGTTCCTTGAAGAGACAGAGCCCAGACCTGTTGAGTACGTACACAGGCAGAGATATCTTTACAATGAAGAAAAGTATTCTATTTATGAGAATGATTTTATGGTCAGAAAAAGTCATTTTTAATCACAGCATACTATTTATAGTTGCTTACAGTACTGGGGGTTGAACCAAGGGCTACACATTTGCTAGGCAAGTGCTCTACCCCTGAGCTGGGCCCCCAGACCCTTTTTTATTTTTTTATTTGAGGCAAGGTCTTACTAACCTAAGCAGGCTGCCTCTGGCCTGGAACTCGCGATCCTCCTCCCTCAGCTCCCCCAAAGTCACTGGGATTACAGATGTGCATCATAGTGCCTGCCTATTTACAGTTGTTAAATATGATATATGGAGGATGGGTATTATTTACCAGTTACACTAGCTGTATGCATACATTAGGTCTACCAGCAAAGAAATGTACATGGTTTACATACAGTAGAGAAACCCAACAGCTAATGGGCACAGGAAGGTAAAAGAGCAGAGTACAGGCCTCTAGTTTACACCAATAATATTCATTCTCTTAGTACTAGCTAGGCTTTTCCATTAGCAATTCCAAATGACCATGCTCACTCAGGACAATAATTCAATGACAGCTGTGGGAATCTGTTAAACACTAATCAAAACTACAGGTAGCCATTGTGTTTCTTCCATTTAACTCAAAATTTCTTAGGAACACTAAAGTCTACAAGATTTGTTTACAAAGATCCTAGTTCAAACCAATCCAAAATTTAGAACTGTAGTACAGTGTGCACATTTTTCACTAACACTTTCTTAACAACACATGCAATTATACAGAAATGGAGAGATCAATAGAAAATAAAAGAATGTAGTACTAATTACACAAATAATTGAGACTGAAAATAATTTAAAAATCTAAAAAAATTCTCTATTAACAGCCCACTTACCTGGCATATTTGGACTGTAAGGCCATTTGTTTAGAATGTAAATTTATCAACGTCTTGATCTATCTGGTACAGCAAATCAGATGAAAAGTAGTAGTAAGGATGGGGTCAGTGAAAGCTAGGAACAGACTGGCAGTGAAGGAGCCCACATCATGATAAATTCTGGGGCTTTAACAGGAAATGTCAATACAATAGGGGCAAAGCACTCTACACACTTAACCCACCCCTGAGAAGGGCACAGTACTACTGAATAGTACTATGACTATTGTTTACAATTATTACCTGGAGTCATCATTAAAATATTAATTATACTCAATACATTCTGATAAAGAAGAGTTGCATAATAAGTCTGAGGAAATTTTCCAAGAAAAAGA
Source organism: Pedetes capensis (assembly GCA_007922755.1). Classification (NCBI taxonomy): domain Eukaryota; kingdom Metazoa; phylum Chordata; class Mammalia; order Rodentia; family Pedetidae; genus Pedetes; species Pedetes capensis. Next base: position 39,841 of record VMDO01007958.1, read on the forward strand.
ATTCATACAAAAAGCTCAACTGCATCAAAAGTATTATACATCAGTAATCTAAAAATATTCACCTATGTAGAAAGCTTCATTCCTAAAAAGGTGTTGATGTGGTTAATTGGCTTAACCAAGGATGAACTTAACTCCACTATTTTTTGTATTAAATTAAAATAATCAAGCACAACTGGATTCAGCTCAGTTCTAAATAATTACAGCCTCAATTTAATAACAAAAGCAGACTTTCACAGAAAAAATCTCAATAATTTCCATATATTAACTTTATTCCATTTGAGAGCATACAAAAATTTAAACTTAAAGAGGAAAATGAAAATATGTACCTGCTACAAGTCAAAGAAAAGCAAAGTTTTAGCTTTTGAATTGGTCTGCAAAAAACACATTAAAGGTACAAACTGTACTACAGTAGGTCTAAAAGAAGTCTGCATTCCTTTTGAAAAAATTTAAAACTGTTTACAAGATTACTTCTTATATTTAAATTTGCAGGTACTGACCAGTTTACAAATATTTACATAAATCAAAAACAACCTTAAACACTGTAGCTTTTTTAGCAGCTACAACTATTTTCATATGGAAAAGAAACACTAAAAAAGATACCTTTACAAACATTAAGATTTTATTTATAATAATTTTATTATGTCTCATCTAAAACACTTTGTAGTGGCTTACTGCCTAAAAATTCCAGTTTAGGTTTCAATCCTATTATCATACACAGAAAGAAATCTGACTCTACAAATAGGATATAATCTTATCTTTGATGTTTCCGTTTCTGTTGCTTTCTGTCACAGGGAAAATAAAAGGAGGAAAACAGAAGTAAAGCAAAAGCGCACAGTGCACTAAGCTATTACAAAGCACAGGATACTTCACCTTTTCCAAAAGTCTATGTCAGAGTCTTTAAAACCTCCATTAACAAGTCACTAACTGCCGCAAGAGTTAACATCCACATTACTACAGTGCAAAATGAATTGCTGTTTCAACACAAAATCTAAAGCCATCTCGAGTGTATCAAAAGCACACACATCCAAAGCTTCAATCTGTCCCAAGTGAAGACTTAAGGCAATTGTCCAGTATTTCATAACTCTACAGTTATTTCACTGAAATAAAAGATTTCATTTTACTTCAAGTTACTGAATAACTGATTTGAATCTTCACTTTACTAGAACAGACTTAGACAAACTATCCACTGTAGGTTATATGGTAAGCAAGGATGAATTAGACCCCTTCCAAAATTCCACACAGCTCTTCAGTGTCAGCATGTGGTACAATTAATTGAAGTTATATCAAAAACCTTTTATTTGTTCAGGTAATTTCCCAAAATATATTTTATTTGATTGCTTGAAAATTCATACCATAATATTACTAATCAATGTAAACATTTTCAAAAATACATTTTTAAATCAAAGAATTTTATTAGGAAATGTCATAATAAAATATGCAATCTTTATATAAGTATGTCCTTTTAAAAATAAAACATGAAAACAGAAGAACAATTAAAATGAAATCATGATGGAGGTAAACAAAATGCATTATGATGTAACAACTATTGTTCTTTAATTCTTGGAAGAATTTAAGAAATAGAGGCCAGTTATCTTTTCAGGATAGCAGCTCTTAAAGGTAGTATACTGTTCAAATCTCTTTTGTTTTTCAATCTGTGCCATGACTAGGAGAGAGAGAAAAATCATTTTTAAAACAAAATATATGTCGAACAAAAGACCATTTAAAAGAATGTTAATAGTGGTTCTCTCTAGGTGGGAAAATTCTGGATAAGTTTTTTTCCTCTGTGTTTTTTAATTCTTGTTTTTATTTGTTTGTGTGTTTGTTTGCAGTGCTAGAGATTTAACCCAGGGCCTTGCACAAGTGAGGAAAGCACTCTACCACCGAGCTACATCACCAGTCTCATATTTCCCAAGTCCATCAAGTATTGTTTTGGTCATCAGATAATACTTTTGAACTCTATTATCTGTGTGGTTCTGAGTCATTAATTTAAAAAATGGGCACAAAAGTGGTCCAAAAAGGTAAACCGACAATAACATTTATTCACAGATTAGATAATTTCATCTAAAATAGCAAAGTAATTAAAACAAAACCTTTGGATTTGTGAGGGTAAGTGAGAATTACTTCAATTATTTGACTTTTTTGTGAATTTACTAGCTTTTTCAGTTAAAAACAGTATTTATGAAGGTAACAGTAAATGTAAAACAAAATCCTTTATGTATAACTCTGGAAAAGAATAATGAATAGAATTTATAAGAAAAAGAAAAGAAATTGAAATTCTTTGTTCAAACCTAAAACTCTGGGTCACTACTTTATAATTTGTCCACACATTAGTTGTTCAATTGACTAAAAATACAGGTTTTACAGCTAAATAATCCAAAATGAATGGGAGAAGAATTTGGCAATCCACTCCCAAGGCAATCCCAAAACAATCAGCCACTGAAAACCCTACAAGGGTTGCTATGAGTAGGACACATCTTGGCGGCACCTAGCAACAACAATCCAAAATGAAAGCCCCCTCAACAATAAGAACAACAATAAGAAAAACAATTGTCTATTCTGGTTGACAAAGTGAGAGGGCCTAGTTTGAAGGGCAGCTTGTAATATAATACATGTAGATTTAATTATCATTAATTTCCATTTTTAAGTGAAAATAATGAAAGACTATGCCTCTAAAGGCCTGCAGCTGTAGCCCTGTGGCATTGGACCCCATCAGATCTTGGAAGCTAAACAGGGTCTGGCATGGTTAGTACTTGTATGGGAGACCACCTGGGAACACCAGGTGCTGCAGGCTTGGGAGACAGACCTGGCAACCCACTCCCAAAAATCAATCCGCCATTGAAAACCCTATGAACAGCAGAGAAGCACTAACAATAGTGTTTCGCCTAGTGTTGCATATAGGGCCACTATGAGTCGGATACCAACTCAACGGCACCTAACAACAACAACATGACTCTAAAATGATCTTCAGTCACCTGATCTTTTTCTTCTGTGAAGCTTGTCTTCTTGTCTAATAGTACACATTTCTATCAATGTATTTCCACTCTGTATTGTGGAATTTCTTGAAGATAGGGACCTCATCTAGTAAAACCAATGATGAATAAATTACTGCTGTGGACACACATACATACTTTTTTTGCACTTTTTTTTTTTTACATGCTATGATGGGGATTAAACCTAGGTCCTTGCACATGCTAGACAAGTGCTCTACCACTGTGCTGTTCCCTCAGCCTTAACAAGCACAGTTTCATTTGCACTCTTTTTCATACACACTTCTTTTAAACTTTTCAAAATATAAACAAAATAAAATGGAACTCTAATTCCTTATGACAGTGGGGTCAGCAGAGGAAAAAGCAAGCATGAATTAAACATTAGTTTCCTTCTAAGGCTATATTAAATTTCCTGATATTTTAAGAAAGGAATCCATAGGTTTTATTCAGTTTTGGGAGTTTAATAAGCTCCCTAAAAAAGTGCTTATTTCAACAAATGTAAAAGCCATATGAACAAAAACAGAGCAAGCTCTCTCTGGAGGAAAAGTATTTCTAAATTTCAAGTAAGAAATTCCCTATTGTGTTACACTAATGGTGTCATAGCTTAGGAATCAGGACTCTGCTGTTCTGTTATAATTTTTTTTTTTCATTTTTAAAGTATACTGGTCTACTATTTCTAGAATTAATCTGATGCACTGTTTACCTTTAAAAATTGATCCTTGATTATGTCAAACTTCTGCTTCTCATGCACAGCTCTGGCTGTATTTGTTCCATCAAAAGGTTCTGCAATATTAAATGCACATGTGAAGAAATTATTAAAATAATAATGTAAGAGCGGTAAGGCACGCATACAGGTGGCATAAGGGATTAAATCCAGGAACTTCCACATGCTAGGCAAGCACTCTACCACTGAACTATGTCCACAGTTCAAGAACATTTTTTAGATTAGATTCAACTATATGAATTTGCTAATATGATAATTTTTGATCTACAAAACCAGCAATTTCACTGATTTAGCCTAATATTTTTACTAGATTTATGCATATAGAAATGTTCAATATACCTATGAGCTAATAAGACAAAAAATTCAAGTGGGAGGGATAATTAAAAATGAAAGTCATCAGCATAGGTATAATATGTCTAAGTCATAAAAATGGATAAGGTTTCTGAACAATTACAGAAGGTCATGGACTTAATTTAAAGCTAAACAATAAAAAGCTATCAAGAAGAATAAAACACTACATCCAGAAGAGGTACCCAATGTCAAATGTCACTGAAGGGTAATTTTAAATTTAATTTTAATTTAAAAGCTGATTTTGTCCAGCAGGAAAAAGGTCAATAACCTTTGAAGGTAGAGGTTCAATACTAGAAAAAATGGAGGACACTGCAAAGAGTTATGGTGTGAATGGATGGTTTAGAAAGAGATACAGTGAGAATAACTTCTATGAGAATCTTGGTTTAAAAAAAAGAGAAAGAAAAACAGAATAGCAAGCAGAGAGGACAGGAAGAAAACATGAGTTTTTATGTTTGTGTCTTCCTGATATATCTACCTTCCATGTCAATATGCCAACCCCACTCAACCTTCACCCATATGATAAGGTTTATTGTTGTTAGGTGCTCTTGAGTCAAGTCTGACTCATAATGACCATCACGGGGTTTTGAATGGCTGATTATTTAGGGGTTGCTTCAGGAGTAGATTGCCACATCCTTCTCCCATGAGTCCATATATACAGACAACCAACCAACCAGAAGATGACAAGAAAACTGAAAATAATACTGGGAAGGGTAACTAAACTCATTTGAAATGAAATGGGTTTACTGAAGGAATGTCACCAGCAGGTAAAAATTACCAAAGATTAGGAATTTTGGCACTGTAGCCCACATTTTTTATCCCAGTTCCTTGGGAGGCTGAGGCAGGAAGATCAAGAGTTTGAGGCCAGAGATAGCATGCATAACTTAGCAAGACCTTGTCTCAAAATAAAAAAATAACAATAGGGGTTAAGGGCACAGCTTAGTGGTGGAGCGCTTGCCTAGTATATGCAAGGCCCTAGGTTCAGCTCTCAGTACTGAAAAGAAAAAAAAAAAAAAAAAACCTACACAAATCTTACCAACTAGAAAGATTAAATGCTCAAATTCATATTCATTTCTTACAACTAAAGAATTCAAAATAATTTTTAAATTGAAACACTTATGAATCACTTCAGAACATAAATGTTTTACTTTTAAATGACATGAACTGAAATTATTCAAGAAATTCTATCAGTATCATGATAACCAGATGGTACATAGAGTAATCATGGGAAAACTACCTTCCACACAGATGTATTTATTTCTCCATTCAATGTCATCAGGCCTTGGAATGGCTTTGGCTTCACGAACTGAAATCATTTGACTATCCCAGCTGTAAGAAAAAAAAATTAGGCATGTCAATTATTTTCACAATTTCCCTTTTCTTATGTTAGTAGTAAGGCCTACCCTGATTTTCCTCTAGAATACTGAAACTTGCCTCAACCCTCAGCACCACAATCTCCATTTCCCTCCTCTATTTTTTTCTCCACAGCTTCTAATAACTTGCTTGCTTTATTTACACTTACTATTACCTTGTTACTTACTGTGCACCTCCCCCAAGTAGAATGAAAGCTCCAAGATACTGAGTTATTTATGTATTTTTTCACTGTTCACCTAGTTATACCCAGATAGTCAATACATATTTATCGAATGAATACAGAAAAATTTTAAGAAATAAGTAAAAACATATTAAAACAATGCTTACTGCTAATACTCCAATTAGAATTTTTCAGTTGTTGTGAGGTAATCTTCTTATGCTGTTTTCTGATACTATTTTGTTCAGGTATATCTTTACTTGCATAATTTGGGAGAAAATTTTGAAATTTTCAAATACAAGCAAGTAGATACTATTTTAGGAAAATAAAATTAATACTCAATGAAAACACACTGTTATTGGAATATCAAATGTGGCTGTTAATAGTAAAATTTTATTCAAATATAACAATTTTATCACCATGTTGTTGTTAGGTGCCCGAGTCAGATCCAACTTATAGTGACACTCATAGGGTTTTCAATGGCTGATTGCTTCAGGATTGCTTCAGGAGTGGATTGCCATGTCCTTCCCCCATATCTGACCTTTAGTATACACTAACTTTATACTGTTTTTTTTTTTAACATTTTAAATTGTTCTTTACATTTTTAAGAGTTATTACAAGAATAAGGTTTTTTTTCTTTAGGGCTCATTCTAAAATATATGATCACTCAACTTGTATACAACAGAAAAATAAATCTGAGGACTAGCTAAAACCTTTTTTCAGCAGTATTTAGCTTTCTCCACAATTTCAGCAGGGGCTGGGATTTAGCTCAGTTGGTAGAGCACTGCTCTGCAGTCTCTGAGGTCCCGAGTTTGATTCCCAGCACCACAAAAATGGGAGAAGGACGTGGCAAGGCAATCCCAAAACAGCCACTGAAAACCCTATAAGGGCCACTATGAGTCAGACACCACTCGATGGCACCTAACAACAACAACAACAACAATTTCAGCAAACAAAGGAAGGCCTGGGACCTTCCTTCCAATTGCAACACTCACCCTATTCTTGCTTTATGTATCAGAGAATCAATAAGAACATAATCATGGGTCCAGCACGGCATTTGTTTCTGAAGATGTGATTAATGTCCATATTAAATATCCAAAAAAATCTTGTTTCTTGTTAAGTTTGATCATTGTAAAACACAATTCACATGATTTTCTATTTTGTTTTGATCAAGAGTAATGTGGAAATACATTATAAAGAGAGCTTTAAGTCCTTTAAGTATGAGTTCCAAACAGAAAAAGGAGGACTCTGCTCTACTGCTCCAAATGTTCCTAAGATTCTCTTAAAAATAACAATGTAAGGGGAAGGAATATATAACCACACACTTGAACAGTTAAAATATCACATTTTGCATTACTTCACAAACTATTTAAGATAAATTTTACTCATGATCCTCGTAGCTTCACCCTCCTAGTGCTAGGATTATAGGCATATGCCACAATGCCTGGCTTGTAAACATTATTTTTAAAGGAATAGATAATTGTTTTTCGTTTCTAAGAGTTTAGAATATTAAAATACTGGGATGGAGGTATAGCTCAGTTGTAGAGCACTTGCCCAGCATGTGCAACACCCTGGGTTTGATCCCTAGCACAGCAAAATAAGATTAAAAAAAAAAAAAAAGGAAGAAGAATATTAAAATACTATATCCTGATTTTAAATGGTAACTTTTGTTTACTTAAATGAAAATAACTCTATCCCCACCACTGTATTTCTATTAAACTCAATCCTGAATCCACATAATATGCCACTACTTCTTTCTAAACTCAGTGACAGAAACAGTATGTATATTCATTTTATTGATACTAGCTCAGCAGGTGGAGTACTGCTCTGCTCTCTCTGAGGCCCTAAGTTCAATCCCACCCAAGCACTGTAAGAATGGGAGAAGGACCTGAAAACCCACTCCCAAAACAATCTTGAAGCAATCTGCCATTGAAAACCCTATAGCAGAGAAGAACTGACAATAGTGCCTGGCATGGCACAGTGCCGGGGAGTGTTTCGTTCTCTTGCACATAGATAGGGTCACTATCTGACTTGATGGCACCTAACAACCACCACCCTGGCCAGATATCATTTAAACTTTAACCTACATTTAAGCTTCAACCTATAATCAACTCAAGTAATACAATTATTTAAATGACTATATCATTTGAAGTAGTTCAAAGAGTAAAAAAAAAATTTGAATCGCTACCACTTAAACTGATTCAATCTACTGTGTTTTCAAAGAATTCTGATGTTTCTGAATTATTAAATATTTCAAATTATCAAAACATGATATAGAACTTATTTACCCTTAGAGGTATATTTAAGTGGTAACTTAGAAGTATTTTCTTTAAATATTCCATTCTTTAAAATACATAAGTTATAAACAAAGCCTATTTATCATACTAATCCATTCTTTTTTTTTTTTGCAGTACTGGTGGTTGAACCCAGGGCCTCGCGCCTGCATGCTCTGCAAGTGCTGGACCACTGAGCTGCACCTCAGCCCATTTATTTTTTACTTTTTGAGACAGGGTCTCGCTAAATTACCCAGACTGCCTCTGGTCTCGAACTTGCGATCCTCCCGCCTCCGCCTCCCGAGCCGCTGGGATTACAGGCGTGTGCCACCACGCCCGGCCCTTTACTAATCTATTCTTAACCACAAATTTCTTGCAACATAAAAATCTGCTATTGTAATTTAATAAAGTAAAAAATAAGATACAGAATATAAATGATTACACTGATTATGTTTCCTAGAATCCCTGGGCTATACGATCCTTTTGCCCTATTTTGTCAGTTCACCATTCCCAGGTACAGTTCTAGAAGCCTGAATTCATTTTAAGAATTTTCAGCAGCAAGATGTAAATGAAGTAGAAAATAAAACATTTATTTATTTATTCATTTAATTTATTTTTTTAAGACATGAGGTCTAGCTATATTGCACAAACCGGCCTAGAACTCCTTGTTGTTGTTGTTGTTAGGTGCTGTCGAGTCGTGTCCAACTCATAGCGACCCTCACAGGGTTTTCAATGGCAGATTGCCTTGGGAGTGGGTTGCCCCATCCTTCTCCCATTTTTGCGGTACTGGGAATCGAACTTGGGACCTCAGAGACTGCAGAGCGGTGCTCTACCAACTGAGCTAAATCCCAGCCCCTAGAACTCCTAGGCTCAATTAATCCTGCCTCAGCCTCCAGAGTAGCTGGGATTATAGGTGTATGCCACTGCCCATGGCTGAAAAGTCAATAATGTTTAAATGTTGTTGTTGTTGTTGTTAGGTGCCATCAAGTCAGTATCCGACTCATAGCGACCCTCATAGGGTTTTCAATGGCTGACTGTTTCAGGATTGCCTTGGGAGTGGATTGCCAGGTCCTTCTCCCATTTTTGCAGTGCTGGGAATTGAACTCGGGACCTCAGAGACTGCAGCACAGCGCTCTACCAACTGAGCTAAATCCCAGCCCCCAATGTTTAAATAGTCATATAAAACTTCTACAACATTATACCATATACTCAAGCATCCTTTGCCAGGCACGTAATTCTTTGTCTTTCAAGAACATTTTTTAACTGCATACCTTATTGTTCAGGAGAAATCCTTACAAACATTTTTAATAGCTGCCAGAACTCTTTTATATGGTCCTACCTCTTACTTTGTCTATACTCCTGGCTGAGCACCCTGTGGACAAATTTTTAAAAATATCTTGTAGCCGGGCGCGGTGGCGCATGCCTGTAATCCCAGTGGCGCAGGAGGCGGAGGCAGGATCACAAGTTCAAGACCAGAGGCAGGCTGTGTAACTTAGTGAGACCCTGTCTCAAAAACTGAAAAAATAGGCTTGGGGTGCAGCTCAGTGGTCCAGCACTTGCAAAGAATGCAGGTTCAAGGCCCTGGGTTCAACCCCCAGTACAACAACAACAACAACAACAACAACAACAACAACAAATATATATATATATGTATATATATGTGTGTATGTGTATGTACGTGTGTGTGTATGTGTGTGTGTGTGTGTGTGTGTGTGTGTGTGTGTGTATATACATATATATATATATTATATAAAATAACAATGCACTTGCCAAAAGCATTGTATGATGAGGTTTTAAAATTTCTTTGCGAGCATAAGCATCTTAGCTAGTATCATTTGGTCTGGCAAGCTAGCTCCTATTAACATTAAACTAACACAAAAACTTACATATCAACCATCTTATTTCAGTCCAACAAAGAAGCTGATTTTCAAGCTATTTGTTTCATGTAACTATACATGGAAGAAATATACAGGTATGATCAAAAGATACGGTGGATTTTTAAATAAAAACAAATTCATTACAGTAAGACACGCTGTCATCAATCTCCTCAAAATATGCCCCCTGGTTCTGAACACATGTATCCCATTGTTCTTGCCATTTTCTGAAGCATTCTGGAAATCCTCTTTCATGAGTGTCTTTAGTTGTGGTGTCATGGCTGCCTCTATGTCCTGAACTCAATCAAAACATTGAGCCGTCATCATCACTGGACGTTGAGAAGAGCCAGAATCTCACAGTGCTAGATCCAGTGAATAAGGTGGATGAGGACACATCATAATTCTTTTTTTTTTTTTTAACAGAAATTGCTATACCAGAAGCAATGTGTGGCATGCAGCATTGTCATGATGGAGGATGAACCTAAAGATACTCACAAAAAAGGACTTCCAGAATTGCTTCAAAAGTAGCAAAAAGATGGGATAAGTGTGCTCAAAGTCAGGGGAAGTATTTAGAGGGGTAATAATGGCAACTAGTCTTTTACTATAGTAATTTCTTTAAAAATCAAAACATTCATTCTACTTTTTAATCAAATCTATTTCTTCTGTGAATTCTTTTCCCTTAGAAATCTCCCGATGCATTATTTACACAACACAACAGATGACATCAATATAGTCTAGGAATTAAGGATATGGGTTCAGATCAGATCTGAATTTAAATCCCAGTTCTTCCACTATTTAGCTATACTGCTGTAGACATGTTTCATGTAAACAAATTCCCTAAACTTGGCTGAGGTTATTGCAAGGATTAAAATATGCAACAATCACTTAGCATATATAGGACACTAGGTAAATATTCAGTAAACAACTGACTTGTAGAATTACCATTAAACCTTTACAGTCTCTCTATGCCTCATACAGTTTTAAATCTTTTCTCAATGAAGGTTCCTCCTTTTTCATTCTTACTGCCTACACTTAACATTCAGATCCTAGTAATTTTATTTTTTTGAAACAATCAGTGAGTTTAATAGTATATGTCCAAGATATGAGCATATAGATACAGACTTCTCGAGAGAGAAGTGCCCTTGGGTGTCTTCACAATAGATATATATCAACTTCGTGGCTTTACAAGGTATACTGTTAAGGTTTAGGGAGGTGCCAGGAAGATAAAATGAGAGTTAGTGGTCCAAGGAGTATTGTATATGTTTATAGACTAAGTAAAGAATCACAAAGGGAGTTGTCTAGGCATATGTTGACTGTAAATGTGGCCCATAATCTTGTTTGTGAGATTAAGGTTAAACTCAGAGGTCCCATACATTTTGACCCTAAGCATGGTTTATTGGTACTTTAACATTTTCATTTAAAGTATCTCTTCAAATAATGTTATATGTTGTTGTTGTTGTTGTTAGGTGCCATCAAGTTGGTATCTGACTCATAGCGACCCTCCTAGGGTTTTCAATGGCTGACTGTTTCGGGATTGCCTTGGGAGTGGATTGCCAGGTCCTTCTCCCATTTTTGTGGTGCTGGGAATTGAACTCAGGACCTCAGAGACTGCAGCGCAGCGCTCTACCCACTGAGCTAAACCCCAGCCCCAATGTTATATAGGCAGTTCTCACAGCAGTTTTCTTGATGGTGGTTTTAAAGTTCTTGATTTTCAGCTGGTTAGATTTAAGCAAGATCCTGGGGTGAAAGCTCTTTTCCTTTCTACGTCCCCAGAATTTTTCTGTCTTTCCATCCTGCCTCAATTTCCCTCTCTGAGACTTTGATCCATTAATCTTAAGGGGTGGTTGATGAAGGCTAAAATTCCATCTTCTAAAGCTACTTCAGGCTGAAGTGACACACAGATCCTATCTATCCAGGGATAGACTCTGGTAATTTTTAATCTAGATTATTTTAACTTCATTCTCACTGAATTACTTTCCTCCACCAGCACTTTTCCTACTCTTTTTCTTAATCTAATTCAGTAACTCTTAAGCCATTTTAAGGATCTTTGAGTTATAGCCTCCATTTCATCTTTTCTGTGAAGTTGTAACAAGTACTTTCCAAGAACCACTATCTGGCACTGGGCTAGGTACTGAGAACAGACACAAGCAGTCTGATGCAAGCTTTCCTTTGAAGAATCTGAATGGTATTTCTTCTTTCATGTCCTATGTTTCAATCATCTCACATGACCTAAGTTTCTTTAAAACTATCTGCATCATAGCAGAAAAGCCAGTATCAGCACTGGAGTAACTATCATAATTACATGTGAATTTTTTAGTCAAACTATCTGAAATACGACTTTGTATAGCTAAGAGATCTTTGGAAAAATTACTTCACCTCTCTCCATTTCTCTGTATGTCTCACTGGTAAAATATGAGAGCGTAATATAATATTACCTCCTATAATCATTATATAAGCTGAATAATATACACAATCTGCTTAGATGCATTTTTTCCCACTATTACTCCCCTCGCCCAACCTCTTCAAAATGGTATCTTCAGGTCACTATACCCCTCTAACTCTGCACAATTCCTATTGTCCTATCTCTTCTTCCTTCAACTTCTAGATTAATCAGAAGAGCTGCAAATAATCTCTACCCCTATTCTTTCTGCACCTAGGACTCCCAAAAGAACTGTGAGTTCTGTCCAACCTGATTGTACACTGTTATGTTTACACAATGCCCTCAAAACAAAAAGAAAAGATATATTCCTTGATTTGCATATCATACTGATAACTACTCACTCATATACTGAACATTAAAGGAGAACACTTCCAAGTTTGTCTTGGCTATATTTTTTTACTGTAAATTTTAAGTTCTTAGAAAAAAAAGGTGCTCCAAACTACACAGCACCCACAAAGGACTAAAACATGGGGTTCACAAAGGTACTACTACAGAATGAAGCCTAAACATAAAATGGGATTACAAATGAAATCAAATAAAATTGGGTTTATTAAACTATAATCTTTTTATTAGCTAGGAATATGAAATCTATTTAATTTCTAATAATTAGTTGTTAGGCATCAAATTCTTATAAACGACACATTTCTGGACAAGTTTACAGCACTGCAATTGACAAAAACAGCTTCTGAATAAATTTGTACTCACTCATATATAAAAGAATAAACACAATTTAAAGCTTTACTTACTCAAATTCTGTAGCATAGTATTTAAGAAAACCCAGTAAGAGGTCCCCAAGAGTTGATTCATTCTTTGAGAGGTAAGGAGGAACATTACATGGAGCTTGATGTACAAGATGCAGCTGTATAGCAGGACTAAAAGATTCCTGTTAAAAAGAAAAAGGGAAAAATGTAAAGTCATTTAAAACACACACTAAAATCTTATCTAGGTTTTCTGAAGAGAGAAGAAAAATTTTGTCTTGGCAACTGGGAAATTTGAAGATTTTCTTCCACTACAGATTTCACCGCTACCTGGAATAAGCCAGAAGGTACCTGAAAAACTAAGATATTCTAGCCCTTGGTTTGGGTATACCACTTAGTCAGCACCTCTATGGTAGCAAAAGATTTCTAACTCATAAATATCATTATACATACCACAATACCAACAACATAGAGGGTATTTATAAATTCATTTCCAATTATTTATACAAAGGGCAGATGTACTTTATGAAGGATTTATCAAGTACGAGACAAAAGCATTTTCTAACTGCCACTTAACACTTCTTTCAAAGGCCACAAAAGTAGCTTTAATACATGAATAGTATTTATACTGATTTTTAAGTTTTTTAAAATTTTGTTTTATTCTGCTTTTGTATTTTATATTTTAAAAGGAAGAAAGAGAAAAATGTTCAACATGAATTGAACTTGAAAAGACAAAGTCAGGGAGAAGAAAACAGCACACATACAAATAAGCAAAATATTCAACAAACTTTTACAATACTTATAAAAGCAGATATTAACTGTATGTGATCCAGACCCCAAAAAGGCATTTATTAGAAAGAATATTAATAGGTACTTTTTTGGCCTACGGTATGCCATTTATTTTCATATCTGATCTTTCCTCTATTAGTAGCAAGTTCTGGACCTGAAATATTCTAAATGAATATAGAGATTTCCAAGTAATACACATTAATAAAATGGCAAACAATCTTTCTGAGTTAACTTACAGAGGGCCATCAAGAATGGTCTTTGATATTTCTCCACTGCCATCCAAGCAGAAATGGATTTTAAACAAAACCAATTGGTTAAGGCAACAGAATAAGCTAGAATTAAGGTTCTTAACTCTGTAACATCAACACTGATTTATAAGTACTATTTCAATTGTTGTTGTTAGGTGCCGTCGAGTCGGTATCCAACTCATAGCGACCCTCATAGGGTTTTCAATGGCTGTTTCGGGATTGCCTTGGGAGTGGATTGCCAGGTCCTTCTCCCATTTTCGTGGTGTTGGGAATTGAAATTGGGACCTCAGAGACTGCAGCACAGCGCTCTACCAACTGAGCTAAATCCCAGCCCACTATTTCAATCGGTAAAATCTAAATAACTCCAAGATATGTTTTTTTTGTTTTGTTTTGGTACTAGGGGTTGAACCCAGGGCCTCGTGCTTGCATGCTCTGCATGTGCTAGACCACTGAGCTGCACCATAAGCCCTTTTTTTTTTTTTTTACTTTTTTGAGTCAGGGCCTCGCTAAGTTACCCAGACTGCCTCTGATCTCAAACTTGTAGATCCTCCTGTCTCCGCCTCCCAAGCTGCTGGGATTACAGTGTGCGCCACTGTACCTGGCTTTCCAAGTCTTTTTTTTTAAAAAAACCTTTACCAAAACAAGTGGTAGCACATAGAAATAGGGTAGTATAGCATTAAATGCTAGACCTCAAAAAAATCAATAAAAACAAAAGAAAAACAATTCACTCTCATCAGGTGCTGTGCACAAGGCTGTCATCCCAGTGACTTAGGAGGCAGAGGCAGAAGGATTCCAAGTTCAAGACCAGAGCAGCATGCACAACTTAGCAAGACCCTGTCTAGGAATAAAAAAAAAAAAAGGGTGTGTGGGTGCAACTCAGAAGTGGGGCATCCTAGGTTCAATCTCCCAGTACCATGAAAAAAAAAAATCACTCCCTTGTTTCATTACATGTAATTTTTATCAATAAATGTTTAACTATTAAGAAGTGATTACCTTCCTCTTAGAAGAAAAATTCTATTCATATCGCAACTGATAAAGGTGGCACTCCTAAACCTGGGACTTAGCTTTACATTTCTGATACTTGTAGTTTTATAACACAAGTCAAAATTTTAATCATTTAGCTTAAGACAGGAGGCATGGGGGAGGTAGATAATAAGCGTCATCTTACAATAAAGGGTATAGGAAGAATAGATGCACTGTCTTTTACTTGTTAGGTATACAAATGGACATAGGGAAACATTATTTGAAATTGTAAAATTTAAATGTTGCTTTAAATAATGTTGCCCTAATTTCAAATAAATTTCAAGAAAAGGTAAAATATAGGTCAAATGATAAGGTGGTAGATACAACTATTATGTGTCATTTTAAAAAAGAAAAAGTGAGACCTTGTTTCATAGCTACTGCTCTGGAAGTTTTGTTTTGTTTGCAGTGCTAGGGGGCTGAACCCAGGGCTTTGTGCATACATTTGCAAGCACTATACCACTGAGTGCACCCCCATCACTCCTTTTCTATTTTTTATCTTGAGACAGGATCTCACTAAATTATGCAGGCCGCCTCTGGCCTCAAACCTGTAATCCTCCTGCCTTTGCCTCCCAAATCACTGGGATTACAGGTGTGAGCTACCATATGCTGATGTGAAAGCTTGTTATTAGCACCCAGTACAGTAAAGGGCCAGGGTTCACCTTAGTTGGTTTACCAACTTGTTCTGAGGCCCTGGGTTTGATCTCCAGCACCGCAAAAACAGGAGAAGGACCTGGCAGCCCACTCCTGAAAAACAATCCTGAAAAAACAATCAGCCATTGACAACCCTATGAATAGCAAAGAAGCACTGACATAGTGCCATGTAGTGTTTCACCCTGTTGTACATAGGGTCGAGATGAGTCAGACCCAACTCAACAGCACCTAACAACAAAAACAAAGTACAATAAACATTCAATTTATGAACCAATGCTAAAATAGAAACAGTCATTTTTTTTTACTAAAGTTTAAGACTGACTGGACTTCCCTTAAAAAATTTATTTTTTTCAATAATTTAAAGATGTTGATCATGAATCATAAGGTTAAAACTGAAGTTGGTGCATGCCTATAAGCCCAGCAACAGAAGCTGAAGCAGGAGGATCCCAAGTTCAAGGTCAGAGGCAGCCTGTGCAACTTAGGGAGACTCTGTCTCAAAATAAAAAATTTATAAAAGGGGTTGGGGGTGTGGCTCAGTCATAGAATGCTTGCCCAGCATGCATGAGGACCCAGGTTCCACCCTAGTACTGCAAAAATCAAACAACAAAAAAACCCTGAGGAGTTGTGAGATCTACTCTATTATAATGCTGAGTGAGGCCAGAAGACCAGAAGGAAAATAAGTGAGTCTTTGGTGGTTGTGATGTTTCTGACAAGTTCTGAGACAGTTTCGTTGAACAATGTTGCCATTATAATGAAGACTGTCAAGGATAAGGACCTAATGCTACTGGATGAAGAACTCGAGGGCATTTCACCAGATGAATTTAAAGATGAATTACCTATACAGCAACCTGGTTTCACTGTGTACAGTTAGAAATATCAACATGATGAAAGAGTTTCATATCCTCTGTGCTTTATTTTCTCCCATCCTGTTAGATGTAAGCCTAGACAAAGATGATGTATGCTGGGAGTAAGAATAAATTAGTCCAAACAGCTGAACTAACCAAAGTATGTGAAATAAGAAACAATGGAAAACCTAACTGAAGAATGGTTACATGAGAAACTTGGATTTTTCCACTAATGTGAACTTCTGGGTTTCTAAAGTATTTATGTATTAACCTGATCATACTGGAACAAGACATAATGTTATTTATATCTAAAAATGCACTATTATTTACAGTTTGTTTCTGGCAGTAAAGAAAAATTCTTCATTTGTCCAAAGTTTGATCAAAGAGAAAATTATCTTCATTGTAATGAAACTTTGTAAAGTGATTCCTTATATCACAATTGTTAGGTGGGCTACTTTTCTCCAGGAACTTTTTACACTCTTGTGATTAATTTCTATTATTTATGGTTCAGAATTTGTTACTATTTATAGATACCATTGGAGAGTAGATTGTGATAGACAACAGTTGCCTCCTTTTGACAAACACTGGATATTAGGAGTTTGTAAATGAAAATCGTATACTACTCATAAATGATTATAGAAGTTAATTGGACTTAAAGACTTGAGTGACCCAATTTTGAACCATGAACAGTAATTTACTGTAGTTTAACCTGCATTACAAGTACATTTTTCATCAATTTTCATGCCTCTTTCAGTTTCCTGTGTAAAATTAAGTCTAGAAGCTATCTTCATCATTCATTCATTCTTAAGGCCTGAAAGTTAGATTTTATGATAGAGTTATAACTATTAGGTTTTCCTCTCATGGAGAATAGCATTTTAGTCTTAGAAACTAGTGCATAATAATCAAGGGCTTCATTCCTAGTTATGACATTTCTAAGACAGTTTTGAACCTAGGTTAAAAATGCTTCATAACTGTCTTGTGAATAGTGATTATTTTAAATGTGTTAATAATGTGTCCTTGATTTGTTAGCTTTAAAGTTAGTCTACACTGCCAATATTCTAAATTTGGTGAAATTAATATTTTTAAGGGTCCAAGTAAAACAATTTTCTAATGTGTGTATATGAATTTGATAATAAAATCAACTTATTCTTAAAATTTCAAATAAAAAAATCAACATGGAAAATAAAATAAAATGCTAAGTGACCTTGGGCCAACAATTTGGCCAGTCTTATTTTAGCTCCACTGTTCTTTTTTCATGACTTTATGCAAAAAGAGTTACATGTCATGCTTACTGAGGGAAAATTGAAGGAGAAATCCAAATTAAAAAAAAAAAATAATAGTAAGATACACCTAAGCTACAAGGAAATACAAATTCCATCTATCCTTAAGAAATCCTCAGTTTTTGGTAATTATTTGCAGTACAAAAAGATTCTGTTTTAAGAAAAAATTCAAACAAAGCATTACTTTAAAAGGAGCTCCCCTGCTGCAATTATGTGTTTAAGAAAGATACACACTACTTTGGATAGGACAAGAGTACTCACAGAACTTAAACTAATATGTTAGAAAGCACATAAAAAGCAAAACAAAGTCAAAGGAAAAAGAAACCTTAAATTACAACCTTAAGTCAATGGAAAAGCAATCCAACTGATAACATCATCTTCTTGAATATTTTAGTTTTTTTCAAATTAATATTTACTGATTGATTTTTTAAATCAGAAGGCTTCTTTATTACATTTTTAGGATATCTTATTTTGATCTTCAAATTACCAAATGTGTAATGATCTACAAATCCAGAAAATACTTTCCAAATAATATATAAATGTTGACATTTTTGATGATACATAATCTTCCACTTCTCTTTAATCAATGCCAAGTTGAAAGAAATTTAAAGACAATCCCTTGAAAAATATCTGCGAAGTCTCACTGCTTTTGTCCATATAATTATCTACCAATAATGGCAAAAACACCTTTAGCCAGATTCCGTCATTCTTCTGAAACTGACACCGTATCTTACTTTTACCTTCAAAGTCTGAAATTTAGACAATTAAGCGACTTCTAGGATAAGACAGTCTTTATCACTTACGTTGCTCATGTCAATTAGTAGTAGTAATAGCAAATAATCCTACACTATAATACAGCTTTTGAAAATGTTCATAGTGTTTCATGCCTTTCTTTCACATTTAATATCACAAGAGAGTTGAAAGGTACCAATTTTTAAAATAAATATTTAAAATATTTTATCCTGGGCTAGGGGTGTAGCTCAGTGTCACACTGCTTGCCTGGCACTAGTGAGTACCTGAGTTCCATCTGTAGTACCACTGGAAAATAAAAGAACCCAAGCATGCCAGCACACTCCTATAATCCCAGCACTTGGGAGGCTGAGGCAGGAGGATCACAAGTTCAAGGCCAGAGGCAGCCTCCATAACTTAGCAAGATCCTGATTCAAAATAAAAAGATAAAAAAATGGGCTGAGGGTGCAGCTCAGCAGTAGAGCACTTGCAAAGTATGTGTGAGGCCCTGGGTTCAATCTCTAAGTACTACCAAAAAATAAAATAAAATAATAAAAATAAAAAAGAATTCAAGGTCAACCTGGGCTGCACAGCAAGACCCTGTTTAAAGAAAAAATAATAATAATCTTTATAATTTTCAAAAAGTATGAAAATTATCCCTTTGTAAACTAACAAAAGTTTTTTTTTTGTTGTTAAAGTTTTGTTTTTGTTGTTTTGCTTTTGTCCAATACTGGGGATTTTTGCACATGCTAGGTCGGCACTGTATCACTGAGCTACATCCCTATCCCTTTTTTGTTAAAGTTCTAAATAGTTCTCAGATTTAACCTGAAGTTTTGCCAAATCTGCTTTTCTTAAAGAAAAATGTCTATATAGGAATAATTAAACATATACACATAAAATATAATAAGCAATGTAAATAAGATGAAATGATGTTAGTGAATATTACTGCAATTTTGTCTTTGACTAAGAAACAAAGTATAATGGAAAAAAATACCAGTTTCTGAATCTATCATTTGTCATTATACACCTTGGATCAACATATAACCGTTCTTCATCCCTGAAGTGGTTATTTCACAAGTTCATTTGTTCAGAATTAAAGAAATTTTGTGTAAAATTTTGGACACTAGACAAATGATGGCTAGTAGTAAGAAACAAGCTTATTCACTTATCCCATTCAAAAGACCACTGAAAAGTGCTTTGCTGAGCAGCTTATAGGTTTCATATAAACAAAAAAATCTTGTAAGAGGCAGTCGTAAGTCCTTATCCATATAAGCATCAATTTAATAGTAAAGATAACAAGGTTTATATATTTAAGATGGCAATGTGACCATACCTGAATTCAAATCAGAACAATTAGGGCAATTAGTTTTTGTTGGTGGTGGTGGTGAGGTTTTTTTGTTTGTTCTCTTTGGTTTTGTTTTTGACACAGGGTATCCCTATTGTCTAGGCCTAGGCTGGCCTAAAACTCATTTTGAAGTCCAGGCTTGCCTGGAACTCCCAGTCCCTGTGCCTCTGTCTCCCAAGTGGAAGGATTATAAGCGTGCACCACCATACCCACTTCAAGTCATATTTTTTAAGGCCTTGGGGCTGGGCTAGTATTCAATTTATTTCCCATTACAGGTATAGAAATAAAACTATCAGCAAAATAGGGTTGGAGAGTATAGGGCCAGAGATAGTGCATGTGAACTAAACTCAAGGTCTGTCATGAGAAGAAAGCTAACTGATTAGAATAATGAAACACAGAAGTGAAAATGGGACTGTTCAAATCAGTATAAAATTGTAAGAAAGTGGGTAGCTATCTTACCTCAAAAGGAAAACCTCTGTCCCTAAGTACAATACACTAACTGGCATTTCCCTAGCATCTGTTAGTAAAAGGACTTTATATAGCATAGAGTTTCAAGTAAAAATTTCAAAGTATTTTCAATAACAATAAGAGACTGGGTTTTTGTTGTTGTTTTAGGGTTTGATTCCTGGCTGGGGTTTGATTCCTTTGGTGGGGGGGAACTGAGACAGGGTCCCACTGTATAACACAGGCCAGCCTCAAATGCTCATTCCTCCTGCCTCAGTCCCCCAAGTGCTAGAATCACAGATGTGTGCCACATCAACCAGCTAAGAAAGTCTTTTAAGCTTAACTATTAGATCCTTTGTATGCTGAAACATATATGCTCCTCTTTTTAAATTAAAATCTGGGTCTTAAAGAAAAAGAAACTTGAGACAATAAAATGAAATAGTGAACATACTAACATTATCTTAGACCTTTTAGTATGGACTAAAGAACAAATTCTTTGTGGAGGGAGGAAAACATTCAAGAACAAGGCCAAAAAGTTATGGTGTTTTCATTTTTCATAATGTTAAAGAGCATAAAGATTGATCCCTAACTATATTAGAAACTCATTATAGTTATTCATACTAGCAGAAATTAAGTTTTAAAAAGACACCCAGATTCCAGAAGGTTCTTGTCAACTTCTTCCCATAGATGACCCACCAGAAACCAGAAGAATCCCACTACAGCTATATAACTTACACATTATTTTAGTGAACCTTTATTATCCAATACCTTGCATGTGTGCATTGTAACAGTAACTAATGTCAAAACCAAGGATATCAATCAGCCAGGTACCATGGCACACACCTGTAATCCCAGCAACTCAGGAAGCTAAGGCAAGAGGATCATGAGTTCAAGGCCCAAGGCAGCCTGCACAACTTAGCAAGACCTTGTCTCAAAATAAAAAATAAAAAATAAAAAAGGGGCTAGGGGAACAGTTCAGTGATAGAGCACTTGCCTGGTACCTACCATGCTTGAGGCCCTGAGTTCAACCTCTCAAGTACTAGGGGGGAGAAAAAAAGGAGGATATTGTTTCTTCTCCATTATCAGAGATTAAATAATATTTAACTGATATTGCATATCAAGTATATCTATATTTTCTGTGATACAATAAGTTCTTTGAAAACTGACAATACAAGCTAGCTAGTATATTCTCCTTTGTACTATGACCATTAAGTTTAGAAAACAGCTCTTCTTACATTAGGAAATGTATACAGACAGGTATACATACATATATATAACTGACATGTATGAAACAAGTAAATGTTATATGGCTTCAGAAGGTTGGTCAAGCATTTCAAACAAGCAGATTAAATATTATTTCCAGAGAAAATCGGGAAAAAGCATTGACTATGGAAGAAAACAGAAGTGGCAGAACTAGAAAACAGAATTCTGGAGAAAGAATACAAGAAAACTGGAAAAGAAACAAAAGGATGCATATAGAATATGAATACATAAGATTGTATTACCTAGATTTCTCTAAACTCAAACTGAGTACACACTATTTTTTTTTTAGTAGTCACACTTTACTTTTAAATATTTTAAACCAATTTCAACAGGATTAATAATAATATACAGACAAGAATAATGTGCTAACATCACCTCTTTTCAGGTATTACTTGGCAAGATCAAATGAAAGATAAAGAAATCATCCAATTGTTCACCTTCTTAATTTTCCCCTGTTCTTCAAAGTACAAATATGCAAGGCTGATAAATTTCTTAGTTACTAACTAAACAAATGCTGTAAAACTGTACTTTAAAATAGCATGAAGAAAACAGGAATAGGACCAAATGGGCCTTGATCAATTGAGTATATTTAATTCCTATTAATGACATGCATTTGAAATGTTCCACTATTAACACAATCGACCAGACTGACTGCCAATCACCAAATAAAGTACCAGAGTTTTTGAAAAAATGCATGAAACATTTAAATGCTCTAGTGGCCAATGCCTCAGTCTATATAGAAAATGTTATCATGTACTTAGCCTTATTACTTTATTCACATTAATACTGCATATAATAATTCTACATACACTTGACATAATATGTATTATAATAATTTATAAGAAACACTTACTGGGTAAATTTTTTGGAGGGATGGAAGGATGGGTTCAGGTAGGGCTATAAAAAGAAAAAGTTTAAAGCTTCCGTGATTCACATTATTCATTTTACAATGTAATAATTTCTCAGCTACATCTCAGGAAAGAAACTATAAGGGTTCACGCTAAAACTCAATAGTTTTCATATATTTTGTGAAATCTGATCCCTAAAAATTTGAAATATATTTAAGTTGACAATTTAGTGTTTTGTTAATAAACTATGTACTCTCCTATGTAAATCAATGTTTCTTACAGGGTTTTAGAATAACAGGCTATCAATAAATGGACACAAGTCATTTGGTCCAACATCAGACACACACAAAATAAGCAAGACAAAGATTGCTCTACAGATATTGAATGGAAATTGTTAATATGGATTTAGCTATCAAAAAATGTAATTTTAAGAGAAGAGTTTAGTGGTACTATATCATTAGAGAACACGCCTATCATAACTGTGCCTTTATTATTTAATTTCTGCTAACAAAAAAACAAACCCAAAATTGAGATAGTTCCAGGAAACTGATCTACTGAAAAAAAAATGAAATCTTTAACTTCATGTTTTTCAAAGAATGTGTCAGCAAAGATTAGAAGTCTACATCAGATTTGTATAGCTCTACTATAAAAGAAATAAAATTTCATACAATCATTATCCTCATGTTACCAGTATGTTTTCTATCATTCTCCCCATTCAATAATTTTAAACAAATGCAATCTCATCATGGACAGGAATTTTACACTGTTACAATGAAAATGTAATATAAAAGGCAATATGCCTGATATTCAAAATATAATACATTCACAATATAATATCTTGAGTATTGGAAAGCAGAAGTAATACATTTTCAAGATTTATTTGAGACCAAATATAATATTGTACAATAAATTCTGTATTTAAGAATTAGGAATATATTCTATATAATTAAATAAACTCAGTAAAAATAAACTCAGTAACAAAGGATATTTAATTCATTTGTTACTTAGCAAGAACTCAACCTCTGGAATACCTTAATGTACATGTACCTAATTATTATGACCAACTTACATGGTCTCCAGCTACAAGGGTATAGATTTCCATCTACATAGTACAGCATAGGACGCTTTATTGAAATTTCCCTTCTGTATCAGGCTTCATTTCCAAGTTGAAAATTGGAATAAAATAAAATTCTTTGATAGTATGAATGCATGCAGTATATGAATGGGAATATAAGGAGAAAAAACTCATTTATTACTTACCAAAATCACTCTTAGGAAGTGCGCGCACATACATACACACACACACACACACACACACACACACACACACACACACACACAAAGGCATTCGAATGCTCAGAGTTCTAGAAGACTCTCCAGGTAAACTCAAGCCCCAGGTGCTTTAATTCTAATCATTTCTGTATTTGTGGAACACTTTTTAATGGCGTTTGAATAAATTTCATTATAATATAGAAGTGAAATTGGAAAATCTTACCAGGTATTACTTAAAATCTGATTTTCTTCCCATTAAATACTCCATTAATTAAAATTATAATAAAATGAAGGATGAAATAAAGAAGGTAGGGAATTCAAACAGAGAAATTTTATCAGTTTGGGGATGTAACTCAGTGGTAGTGTGCCTGCCTATTTATGCAAGGCCCTGGGGTCAATCCCCAGTATTAAGAAGAGAGGGGAAGGGAAGGGAAAAGAAAAAGAAAGAAAAAAGAAGAGAAGGAAAGAAGGAAAGGAAGGGAGGATGGGAGTGAGGGAAAGAGGGAAAGAAAATTTATCACATTCTAGAATCATATCTAGAATAAGAGGAAAGAAAAATACCAACCACCACGTTTATGGTCTTCCAATGGACAAAAGAGCCTTTAAAGCTAAGGATTTACAGCTTTTGGAGGAAAAGATTTCATTCAGTAATTTCCTTGCCTTACAACTCTAAAGATTTATTAATCCTAGTTATTAGACAAGCAGTAAGCATAATACAACAGTTATTTATGTGATTGCAGCATCAAAAAGTTTGTTGTTGTTGTTGTTAGGTGCCGGTGAGTCGGTATCCGACTCATAGCGACCCTTGTGTACAACAGGTGAAACACTATTGTCAGTGCTTCTCTGCTGTTCATAGGGTTTTCAATGGCAGATTGATTTTTGGGAGGGGGTTGCCAGGTCCTTCTGCTAAGCCTACAGTACCTGGTGTTCCCTGGCGGTCTCCCATCCAAGTACTAACCAGGCCCGACCCTGCTTAGCTACGGCAACATAAACTGAAAACAATCTAGCTATATCATCATTATTTATTTTGTCTTCAATCTTTTAAATCTGTCAAAATTGGTTGGGAAGGAGAGGATAGGAAAGGGGGATCCTGAGAGGGCAAGGGTGAAGTGAACATCAGCAATGTACAATGAAATGCATGTATGGAAATGTCATGAGACCCATTAAGTTATACATGAAAAATTACCAATAAAATTTTTTGTAAATTAAAAAAAATCTGTCAAGAGCTAGGGCTGGGATTTAGCTCAGTTGGTAGAGCACTGTGCTGCAGTCTCTGAGGTCCCAAGTTCAATTCCCAGCACCGCAAAAATGGGAGAAGGGCCTGGCAATCCACTCCCAAGGCAATCCTGAAACAATCAGCCATTGAAAACCCTATGAGGGTCACTATGAGTCAGATACTGACTCGATGGCACCTAACAACAACAACACAAGTCAAGAGCTAACTAAGCAATAACAAAGCAAAGCTTGTTGTTTCAATATATGACAAATAGGTAATGCCTTGAGTATAGCTAAGGATAAATGATTTTGTCTGCAGTGTGGATAAGGGATTGCTGGTCAGACTCCCACTTATAAACTTTCCATACTGATTTTTAAAACTTCAACTATTAAAACAGCAAATTTTCAATAATACTCAGCAACCATTAATTATGAAAATGAAAGAATGATTGAAAAATGGTTTTCAGACAGTTCTTCCCTGGGAACATATTAAACATTCATGAGTACCCATTTTTATTATTTCTGATCAACTGAAATTTTTACAATTATCATTAACTTTTTGTTTTCCAGTACTGGGAGATAAACCCAGGGCCCTGCACATGTTAGGCAAGTGCTCCACCACTGAGCTGCCTGTTTTTATTACTTTGAGGCAGGTCTTGTTAAATTGTGCAAGCTGTGCCTGGCCTCAAACTCCTGCTTCTCCTGCCTTAGCCTCCTGAAAAGTTGAGATTACAGGCATGTGATACCACACAAAGCTCTATCAGTAACTCTTAATATTAGATCGTTTTTAAAATCTCTTCTCAATGGGTCTTTCCTCTCATACTTTGATCAAATATATGTATACTATTATTGACTATTAAAACACATTATAGAAAATGTTTTAGTATTTTTGATCTTTCTATATACAAAAGACCTGTTGCCTTTCTCTGTTCATGGCAGAAAAGACACTAAAAATTTAGGAAGTTAAATAAAACTTAAGGGTAATTTTATCCAATGAGTCATGTTACAGAATATGAGGCCCTGAGAGGTACAATAACTTGAGCAATATCACAAAAACTACAGCTCAATATACCTTGAGTCTCTTCTATGCCATTTTCCCTCACACTATGGTGATAACTACCAAAAAAGCAAATACCTATCTCAATCACTCTAATTTCTTTGATGAAAGAGTAGCCTGAATATGCGTGGCGTGGTGGCACACACCTGTAATCCCAGGTGCCTCTGCCTCCCAAGGCAGAGGATCACAAGTTTGAGAGCAGAGGCAGTCTGTGTAACTTAGCGAGACCCTATCTCAAAAAAGTAAAAAAAAAAAAAAAAAAAAAAAAAAAAAAAAAAAAAAAAAAAAAAAAAAAAAATTGGGCTGGTGGTGCAGCTCAGTGGTCCAACACTTGCAGAGCATGCAAGCATGAAGCTCTGGGTCCAACCCCTAGTACCACACACACAAAAAAGAGTAGCCTGAAATTGCCAATACAGTTGCATATTAGCTTTAGTAGCTGATATTCTTCAAGACAGACCTAGAAATGGCTAATGACAGTGTCACTAATCACTAATCACTTCAGTAAATGGGAGCACTTTATCAAAATTAGAATATGTTTAACAAAATCAAAAACAAACTTTAACATGATTTCATTACACTGGCAAAATACTTATTTTTGTTTGAATTTTCAATGTGCTTGCAAACCAACTTAAGGCACCTATGATTAAAGTCAATCAAATTAAAAGTTTTAATGTAACCAGCAAGAAAGGACAGGGCACATACTATGGATGTTCATGCATGTTAAATGCTTTAGACAAATCTAATTTTTAAATCACTACTAAAATTAAAATATGAATAGATACTGGGTAGTGGTATGTGACTGTTATGTTGTTCTTTATATAAATAGATAATAGATACATACAGATACATTTTAGAAGTCCTTTCAAGCTACGCCCGGTGACATATACCTATAATCCCAGCATTTGGGAGGCAGAAGCAGGAGGATCAAAGTTCAAGGCCAACCTGGGCTAGGGCTATGAGACCTACTCAAAAAACCAAAAAAAAGGGAAAATAATTATTTCAATTTTTAATAAAAATGAACTGCGATACATAAGGACAGAGGTTAAAAAAAAAAAAAAAAAAAAAAAACTAGTACATGTTTCGGACTGAACTCTAAAACCGGACAAAAAATTTTGAGTGATACATAAAGTAGTATCTAAAACAGCCAGCATCACATTTCAAATCATTTTAAAGAGGCAAATCAATCATCAAACCAATGTATATACAACACTGATCAGCAATAAAAATACATATATTATGATTACCTTGAATCTTTTTAACAATGAAGAGGAAGATTATCAAACATTTCTGATGGCTCATTCATAAAAACTGACAAACTTAACCCTAATTGAGGTATCGATTTCAATAACTAAAAAAATTTCATTTAATTCCATGGCTTAAATGAAAATATACTGTCTTATTTAATACACAATATAAAACATTTACATGAAGTAAAATATAAAGAAAAAAATCTAATCTTCCATTTAAAAGCCCTTCATAAAATTTTGGCACATCCTTTTTCAGTATTTGTATACACATGAAAACATACAAAAAAAAATAGCTACTATTTCTTAAATAAACTTAGTATATTGTATATCAAGATTTTTTATCATTAAGAAAATTTTTAAAACATGATTTCTAGTGGCTACATAGCTTTTATATTAGGATACATCCTTACAAATTTAACCATTCCCCTATTCTTGAAAACTTAGATTATTCCTAATTTTTTATTATTTCAACACTCTGAAAAACATCCTTATATATAAATGCAACCTCAATTATTACCCTGGAATAAATTTCTAGAAATGCAATCACTGAGCCAAATAATATAACTATATATACTGCAAACAGTGCTTTACAGAAGGGTTGTTACCAAACTGGTACTCTCATCATAAGTATATGAGTATGAATTCCCTATTGTCATTTTTAAAAACTGTGAATTTTAAGGATATTAACCCTACATCTATAGTACATCATATGAATATTTTGCAAATAAAGTTTAATTTTGGTTGTGTGTGTGTTTGTGTTTCGATGAGGATCAAACCCAGGGACTAGTGGTATATGGTAGATAACCACTCTACCCTGAGCGACATTTTCAGCCAGCCAACTAAACTTCTGATTAAAAAACAGGAACACAGGGTTAAAGGTTATATTTCCTGGCAAGATTCTAAAATAGCCAGTTCATGCTAAGAACATATTATATGCTTTGATGACGAAGGAAATAAAAGGTTGATATCCAGTGAAAATTAAGAACCTTAACAAAAACACTTCAGTAAAACAAGGGCACCTTATCTCCAAAGAAACGTGGGGTGGAAATCCAACCAAAGGTAGAATAAAGATGTTCTGAAGAACTATCTGTAGATCTACTTCAATTGAGATATAAATATGAAATAGTGGTCCTAAAATTACCCACTATAAAGGAAAGGTCCTGGTCTGTGATAAACTGAGAAAAGCAAGTGTGTTTCAGAGGTAGGGAGGGTGTAACAATTACACTGGTTTCAGGTGGTCTATTATTCTGAGATCCTACCGATCCTACTTTTTGGTGTCAATATGCACCACTTTTTAGGAGGTCATCATACTCATCAGTAGCCCATTTTTGGTTCCGATAATTAACATGATAAAATAAAAATTTTAAAGACTAGTTTTGTTTTGTTTTTTACTGTCCCTTCAAATCCAAAAGTCTGAGAATAATACTATAAGGTATATGTAAAAGAAAATATAAGGGAACTACTTAAGGCAATTAAGCTTTTGCAAAAGAAAAAATATACATACTCAGTACAATAATTCATCTGTCTAAAAATTTGGAATTAACAAAACTGAACTCAGCACTTAATATCTGGCTAGCTAGTATGTTTCCAAACCCTAGCAAGGAAAACAAAAACTGGAAAAAAATAAAATACTAACAAAAACAGTAAGTGGGAAAATATGGGTAACTTATTGTTTCTCCTTTCCACTTTAATATATTTTTAAGATTTTCTATGATGTGTATGCATGACATATTCAAGCTAAATTTAAAAATGTAATACATTTTAATATCACTAAATTTTAATTATTTTAAACACAATAATTGTGAAACAAAAGGACAAAATTAAATTGACTAGAAATCTCATTTTGTGCTTCTATCAATTAAAATGCTGAGGATGAATAACTGAGAAATAACTTTGTTAAATCATTCATAGCAAATATATAATTGCTTATGCTAGGTCAGACTTTTAAAAATAGAAAATTTCTGACAACCCACCTCACTTTCGAACTGCCCCTTTTTAAGGCACTGGCATGACAATATTTTCTTATGTCCCCAACCACTCTATCTTGTTATTAGTAAATGTGACTCTTCAAAGAAATTCCAATATGAACACCATCTCCCCATTCCCTATCCAAAGGACAGTCTGACTTCTCAACCGTTATGAGTTGTGATCTGCATACTAAGAAAATGTTGTTGTTGTTGTTAGGTGCCGTCGAGTCGGTATCCGACTCATAGCGACCCTCTGTACAACAGGGGAAACACTATTGTCAGTGCTTCTCTGCTGTTCATAGGGTTTCAATGGCAGATTGATTTTTGGGAGGGGGTTGCCAGGTCCTTCTCCCAAGCCTACAGCTTCTGGTGTTCCCAGGCAGTCTCCCATCCGGGTACTAACCAGGCCCGACCCTGCTTAGCTTCTGAGATCTGACGGGATCGGATGCCACAGGGCTACAGATGCAGACTAAGAAAATAGCCCTTCTCATTTCCCCAACTCCCAGTATCCTCAGTAAGAAACACTGCTGTAAAGGCACCAAATCTTTTCAACTTTTCAAGCCCCGACTTTCCTTCTGGCTTTGACAAAACTGCTTGCTATTAACTGCTATCTCTTTCAAAATCTAAATATAAAACAACACAATAAAAAAGATGTTTTTAAATAGGGTTTTAAAAAAATCACTGCACTATAGTAATTTGTAACAGAGCACATAATATACTGATGTACTAGCAACTCATTTATACAACAGGAATGTAGAGACCACATTTTATTATAATCTACTAGCAACAGTTCTTAATGATTCTTTTGTTCTTGTTTTTGTTTTTGTGTTTTGAGACTGGGTCTTGCTTTGTAGCCCAGGATGCCCTAAAGTCACTATGTCACTCAGGCTGTCCTGGAACTTGTAATGCTCCATCCTCAGCATCCTGAATGCTGGGATTACAGGCTTTTGTTATTGTTGTTAGGTGCTGTCGAGTCAGTATCCGACTCATAGCGACCCTCATAGGGTTTTCAGCGGCTGACTGTTTCGGGATTGCCTTGAGAGTGGATTTCCAGGCCCTTCTCCCATTTTTGTGGTGCTGGGAATTGAACTTGGGACCTCAGAGAGATTACAGGCATGTGCCACTATACCTGGCTTATAATAATTCTTATGTTTTCTTTTGGTAGGCAACAGCTACTAAAATGTTAACTTTTACATGAAGAGAATTTAAGGTCCATAAAGGAAATCACTGTTTTTCTATTTTGTTCATTGCTACATTCCCAGATCCTAGAGCAATACCTAGCATGTATTTAATAGCAAGTATTCATAAAACAAACAAATGCATATTATATAAGCTAAAATACCCTCCCCCCATTAGTATAATCTTCAGAAACCAAGATTCTCAACTGTGGAAATATCAACCCAAAACAGGTAAGACACTAAACATCCTGGTAAACCTTTACCAAATTAGCATCAAGTCTTTTACTCAATTTCCATGCCATCAGATATCTGTTAGTTGGTCATTAAACATCTCAGATCTCTGATCTAATACTACAAATCTTTAGCTTTGCTCTTTAACATCCCTTAGTGCCCAGCTGAATAGAAGGTGTAGAGTGCCTTGGTATTTCTTGGATTGAATATACAAAGGATTATTAAATATAAAAGTAAAGGTTCTAATCAGATCTGGTCAGTGTGTCCTATATTTTCTACAGAATGTCCATTACTACAGGAATTCTCACATCTACCTTATTAAATGGCACAAGTTATAAGTGTTCACTTACTACTCTTTGCCACTATGCATATAACAAAAGTATGGCTTTCACCAGAAGGGCCTCATAAAGGTTAACTGGACTGAACTAATATCTTGAGGCCAATATAGAATTTGAGAGCTTATTTGGCGGTTCTAGAAGGGGAGCACAGCTACTCATATGCCCTTGACTGAAGAATGGTCCTCTCCTCTATCGGGGAAGGATGACCTCTTTGACCAAGTGTGCAGCTTCAGAAAGGATGCACATGGAGCAGTGAGGGAGGAAAGGGATGCCACCTAGCCAGCCAGATAATCCAAATCAACCCTGGCAATCAATGGGGTGACAGATGTCTCAGCCAGATCGCCCTCACATCGGGGAGGCCAATGTGACACAACAGTCCTGCAAAGATAAAATTTAGTTGGGGAATGCAGCTAACAGGGATTACAAGCTAACAAGGATTCAAGAAGAAAATCATTTATTTCTGTGTCAAATGAAAAATAAAAAAACATGATGAATAGTGCTTGAGCTTATTTTTATGGTGCTTCTGAACATTAATCTGCTTCAAAATAATGGATCCACAATATAATTGGTGAACGTTCTTGGAAAACAAAAGTAGATACAGAAAAACTGTCAAAAAATAAAAACACATTGAAACTTCTTCATATTCTCAGGGAATGAAATTTCTTAAACATTACTTCAAGGCAACAAAATTGGAATATAGTTTTGTAAACCTCAGAAAGAACTTTTTAAAACATGCTATTTGGAGATAAGCAGGAAAGACACTATAATAAAGCTTAACTATATTTTGGTTTTTAAAATTGGGGAACATCCCATAATACTTACTTTGTAAATAGTGCAAAACCATCAATACAAGACTATAGCTGCTTAAAGTACCACGACTGGCATCATTTATCTCATGGTGACTTGCCCACTTCTTAATCACCAGCACTAATGGACGAACTCGATTTTCAACTGCAAATAAAATTAAAACTTAAAAATGGTAAGACATTACAGATTCTTTGAAAGTTTACATAATTACCCAACGCCATGTCAACAAAAAACAATGCTTCCCTGTGTACTAAACACATAGATGTATGACATACTTCAATAGATAGCTTTGTTACTTTTTAAAAACTATCATTTAAATGCATTTGATTTACCTGTAACTGTGGTAGTATATGATCTTACTGTAGCAATAAATTATGCAAAAAATAAAATAAAATACATTATACCTAAACATGTCTGCAGCCACAGCACCCTGGTATCCAATCCCACCTGATCTTAGAAGCTAAGCAGAGTTGGTCTGGTTTGTCATTGGATAGGAGACCGCCTGGCAATACCAGGTGCTGCAAGCTAGGGAGAAGGACCTGGCAATCCACTCTTGAAACAATCCACCATTAAACACCCTATGAATAGCAGAGAAGCACTGATAATAGTGCTAGGCATGGCACAGTATCAGGGAGTATTTCATTCTGTTGTACATAGGGTTGCTGAATTGGATCCAACTCAATGAAACCTAACAACAACATACCTAAACACAACTAATTAAGTATTGCCATTTACTATAAACATCTTTTAAAAGCAATAAAGAATAAGGGAAAAATAGAAATCAATGCTTATTTAGAAATAAACCAAAAACTTACGATATGCATAAGTTCGTAGAAGGAATGTATTTCTTATGCCAACAATATTGTTTACATTCAAGTCGAACTCCACACAACTATATAAAAGAAATAAAGTAGAACAAACTTTAGCTCAAGTACAAATAACCTCTCTACCTAGTAGCTAAACTGATTCTAATCTCTCCAATGATGCAAAATAGCATGGGCCCAAAGCCACAGATCTGTTTTTAAAATGAGGTGCTAAAGAAACAGGAATAAATAGTGTATTATTTAATGTCATTTGGTATATATTGATTATTGCTAAAAGGTTCATGTCTACAACCGTACCACCCTGGCATCCGATCTTGTCATATCTCAGAAGCTTAGCAGGACCAGGCCTGGTTAGCACTTGGATGGAAGACCATCTGGGAATAGTGGATGCTGTAGGCTTGGGAGAAGGACCTAGCAACCCACTCCTGAAACAATTAGCCATTAAAATCCCTGTGAATACCAGAAAAGCACTGACAATAGTGCCAAGTATGGCACAGTGTTGGGGAATGCTTCATTCTGTTGTACACTGGGTCGCTATGAATCAGACACAACTCAACAGCACCTAACAGCAACAACAAAAGAACCATAACACACTAATAAGTCTCCTATTGCCTCACAGAAAATTTTAAAATCTTGTTATCTTTTCCAGATAAAATTATGTGACCAAAAACATTTCTGGACAAACCAACCCACTAAATTATATATTCTCAAATAATGTAAAACTACAGTATTATATACTTTAAGACAGTAGAAATAAAAAGCCAAATAAAATGCAACTGAAAAAGGAATAAAGGCTCTGTCTACACATTATAATTCCTAATAAAAAAGGCTGGTGAATTATATGTCAAATTTAGCCAGTGATAGCTGGAAAAATCTATAATATTCAAGGACATTACAGAAAGGATACTCTTAGAGAGCAAACATATATCATGCAATTCATATTTAGAAAATATGACAATAGCGATGGAATCTACACTGAGGAAGGATTGTTGTTGTTGTTAGGTGCCGTGAAGTCCGACTCATAGCGACCCTATGTACAGCAGATCGAAACACTTGCCAATTCTGTGCCAGGCAAACGATCTTATTTATGTTTAAGCCCATTGTTGCAGGATTACTTTATATAAATCAGTTCCACTTATATACTATGAGATCTGATTTCTTCTGAATACTAATACTTTCTATGTAAAGACTGCCTAAAATAAAATTCCACACTAGACAAGTAGTACACTTCTGTAATCCCAGTACTCAGGAGGCTGAGTCAGGAGAATTGTGAGTTTGAGGCCAGCCTGGGTTACATACTGAGACCGTGTCTCAAACAAACAAACAAACAAACAAAACAAAACAAACAAAAAAAGCAGCCAGACCTGCTGGTGCATGCCTGTAATCTCAGAGACTTGGGAGGCAGAGGCAGGAGAATTTCAAGTTCAGGACCAGAGGCAGTCTGCGTAATTTAGTGAGACTCTGTCTCAAAAAAGTAAAAAATGGGACTGGGGGTGCAGCTCAATGGTACAGCACTTGGAAAGCATGCAAGCACAAGGCCCTGAGTTTTACCCACAGTACCAAAAAAAACAAAAAAAAAAAAAAATTAGGGCCAGGTGCTGTGGCTCACACCTGTAATCCCAGCAACTCAGGAGGCTGATGCAAGAGGATCACAGGTTCGAGGCTAGAAGCAGCATGCATAACTTAGAGACTCTGTCTCAAGACAAACAAACAAACAAAAAGGCTGGGGGTACACCACCAGTAGTATAGCATTTGCAAAGTACGTGCAAAGCCCTGGGCTCAACCCCTGAGTACTGGGGGGAAAAAAAAAGTTAAAGCCAAAATACCTCTCTATAGTTTTTCATTCTCTAATTTTAAATTTTTCATTTCAGTTTTTCTTGTTTGGAGGAATCAAAGAAATCTTATAATCTTTCCATAATCTCTATTTATTAATAAAATGAATAGTGATATTAACACTTCGAATATATACCTACCTGACTTATGGTAACAATAAAATTACATTCTTTAATTATGCTATGTTAGTCCTACCACTGAAGCCAGTTTATACTTCCTCCATAAAACTCAACAGAGATGAAAAACCACTTAGGTAGAAACTAGTCTGCAATTAAAAACCTTTCCCAAGGGCTGGAGATGTAGCTTAGTGGTAGAGTGCTTGCCTAGCATATGCAAGACCCTGTGCTCAATCCCCAGTACTGGGGGAAAAAACTTTCCCAAAAATATGAATTCAGTATGTATCTAAAACATGTTTTCTCCTAAGGCACATCAAAACCTTTTTACACTTAGGAATTCTAGACAGTACCCCAGTACTATGCCTAAGGGCCACTCTAAGCCATGAAAAAGCACAAAAATGTGAAAAATCAGTACTAACTAAACCATGAGAATACTTGTTTGCTATATGAAAACTAAAATAAGAAAAAGAGAATGTTACCTTATTCAACCTCAGCTGGGAACACAGGTATTTAACTACTCAAAAATTTTTGCAGCCAGGCACCATTCCACACAGCTGTAAGCCCAACAACTCGGGAGGCTAAGGCAAGAGGATTATGAGTTCGAGGCCAGAGATAGTCTGCACAAGTTAGCGAGGTCCTGTTTCAAAATAAAAAATAACTTTGGGCTGGGGGTGTACCTCAGCAGTAGAGCACTTGCCTAGCATGAGTAAGGCCCTAGCTTCAACTCTCCAATACTGGAGGAAGGACCACATATCCTAGAATGACCACTAAAGCATTATATCAACATAGGGGGATACAAATAAATTTTAGCAAGTAGGCAAATTCTTAAACACAAAATCCATGAACAAGAAAGCTCAACTGTATGTGTATGTTTGCTTCTGTGCATGCATAATTTCAGTATTACCTTTGTAAAACTGTGCTAGAAAAACCTTTTATCAAAATCCTGTTTTTAGAAAACAAAAATAAATCTTTTAATAACCAAATAATCAACACTTAACCATTTACAATTTGTTTTGTTTGTTTTTCTTTTTGTTCTGAGATAAGGCACAACTATGTAGTTCAGGCTCCAGGCTGGCCTTGAATTCAAGATCCTCCCAAATACTGGGATTAGAGGTGTGTGCCAACATGACCAGCTGTACCATTTTTATTTTTATATTCAGATATTATATAAAAGATTCTAATATTCTAATCCAATGTTTAAGAAATTCAGAGCCCCGGCTGGGAAAAAACATATATAAAAAATATAAGTTTTGAAATGTGGTGGTGGTGGTGGTTGTTAGATGCCCTGGAGTGGAGTCCAACTCATAGCGACCCTATGTACAACAGAATTAAACACGACCCGACATTATGCTATGTTCGGCACTATTGTCAGTGTTTCTCTGCTATTCATAGGGTTTTTGATGTCTGATTGCTACAGGCCTGGATTGCCAAATCCTTCTCCCAAGCATACCCAGTATTCCCAAATGGACTCCCAGCCAAGTATTAACCAGGCTTGACCCTCCTTAGCTTCTGAGTTCTGACCAGACTGGATACGAGGGAGTTATAGTTGTAGGCAAATTTCAAAAGGGACTGAGTATATTTTGGGGCTTTTCTATTTATTATTCCTGGTTTTTGATCTATCTCTTATGAAACTAATTTGTAAATTATTTACTGATTAACTATATTTACAACATACCCCTTGATATAAACATACATAATTTTCATCAATTCGGATATGTTCTAGGGAATGCATTATACTTCCAAAAGGCAAGTGATCATTTAAAACCCCAAATATAAATATTTTTATATACGTACTTTAAATTGGATAGCCTCAAATACTGAAATGTCAGGCAGAATAAGTTCAGTTAAGCATGTGGAAGACTGCTCAGACTATTTTAAAAAGAACATTTCAAATGCCAAGTAATTTCTAAAACCTGATGAAGATAAGCTATTGTGCTAGACTATACATTTCTTAACTATCAACGTTAGATGAGTATCTAAAAATAATGTAAAGCAACTGAAAAGAAAGTTAGTAATTACTTACCTGACTTTATCCCTGAACTTCACAATTGGCACTTTTGCTCGAATCAGCTGAGGTCTCTCAATGTAGCCAGCTGAAGGATAAAAGATAATGTAAATGTCTACCACTATTTCTCAAATTCATAGTGCTCCAATGCACACTTTTTAAAAACAGTATTTTACTTAGGTAAGACAACTTAAGAAAATGTTCTGTTTGAAAAAGAAAAAGTCAGGAGTGTTGAGGCATGCCTGCAATCCCAGCAACTTGGAAGGCAGAGGCAGGAGAATCACAAGTTTTTGGCCAAAGGTTGCCTGTGTAACTTAGCAAAAACCTATCTCAAGATAAAATTTAAAAGGGTCTGGGGGGTGCACCTCAGTGGAAAAGTGCTTGCAAAGTAGGTGCAAGGCCCTGGGTCTAGCACACAATTACCACAGAAAAGGAAAAAAGGAGGATGAGAGAAAGAACAGAAGCAGGGAGGGAGGCAGAGAGGGAGGAAAAAGAAAGAAAAGAAAGGGAGAGAAAAACAAGCAAAGAAATGAGGACATTATTAAATCCTTCTTAGATTGAAGAGCTTAATAAAAACCATTTAGAAGTT
The DNA here is from genome assembly GCA_007922755.1 of Pedetes capensis. Taxonomy (NCBI): domain Eukaryota; kingdom Metazoa; phylum Chordata; class Mammalia; order Rodentia; family Pedetidae; genus Pedetes; species Pedetes capensis. The sequence goes on from VMDO01007958.1 coordinate 76,860, forward strand.
TTACATTATGGTCATTTTCAGAAATGTGGTCTAATATCTAATAGTGCCTGTAATGAAGCTCTTTAGAACACTGTTACAGTGGAAAAATAGCAAAAAACAAGCAGATAGCTAAATTCTGGTATGTCACATAGTAAGAAATGGTAGCCATAGAAATCATAGTTACAGGCCTCACATGACAGTGCATGCTTGTAATCCCAGCGACTTGGGAGGCGGATGCAGGAGGACTGCGAGAGGTTTGAAGCCAGAGGCAGCCTTTGTAACTTAGCAATACCTTGTCTCAAGACACAAAAAATACAAAAGGGGGTTAGGGGTGCAGTTCAGTGGCAGAGCACTTGCAAAGTATGTGCCAGGCCCTGGGTTCAGCACTCCAGGACAGAAAAAGAAAGAAAAGAAATAAAGAGAAAGAGAAAACACAGTTACAAAGAATCTTTAATATGGAAATGCCATGAGGCGGCAGGAACACATTCAATTAAGCATAATCTCTGAGAAGAAAACATATACACACACACATACATACATGTATGCATGTGTGTGTGTGTGTATATGAGATACTATTTAAAATTCTATCAAACATTTTAAACAAACTTATTGGAGTGAAAGTAATACATGTGCATTGTAGAAAATTAGGATATTACAAAAATGTATAAAAAGAAACTCTACAAACCTTCCCCCAAAAAGCAATTTCCTAATCTTTTTAATTACAGAAAAAATAAAGCCAAAAATTTTCTTACTAGGTTTTTAACTATCAAGATCACAAAATACATCAAGTTTCAAAATAGAATTTATGTACAAGAATTCATGAAGTTCTGATATCAGCCATGACCTGCAACAAATTACTACACCCACTGATTACTGGTGAGTCTCCTTAACTATTTAAAACAAAAATAACCAACAGTGGAAAATAGCCTATATTTGAATTAGATGATCTGTAAGGCCTCTTCCATTTTTAACATTTTATGATTCTAATAATAGCTATTAGAAGTCTACTTAAGGTATGAATTACTCCTTTATTTTACAGACGCAACAATTTATGTCCACTCCAATAAATCACTTGGTTTATCACTCTCATACAACAGATTTAAGTTGTTTCAAAGGCAGAAACTAATTACTTGACTTTGTGTTTTCTAGCCTTGAACATGAATATTTATTAAACAAATTGATAAACATCTTTCCAACATCATACTCAGTGTGACTTCACCTTTAACATTCTGCAGAAGCTTAAATTATTTCTGATGGGATATAATATACAAATTAAGATCTGTTTAGAGTTAGCTTATTACAGAATGAAATCTTATAATAAAATGACCTAAGTGAACAATTTTGCTTTCTATTGGAGTAATACATTTTAACCTCATGTTCAAGGATCTCATTTTTAAAATAAGTAAAAATGCCTATTATTGCAAAACAAATGAAATTCTTTCCCTCACAAGAATGCGTATAAGACTACTTGTATCATTCGTTTGGCTATTCGGATACTTTATATTACAGCTATTTTATTTATGCCTTCGTTTCCCTAATGGTCTATAACTTCTTGAGAAAAAGTGGTCAAGATTATGTATCTTTCAATCCCTTAATGCAGGAATCCCCACTCTGGACAACAGACCAGCATCAGTTTGTGACCTGTTAGGAATTGAACCACAGGAGGCAAGCAGGGGCAACTGAGTGAAGCTTCATCTGTAACAGAGAAACACTGACATAGTGCCAAGCATGGCACAGTGTCAGGTAGGGTTTCATTCTGTTGTACATAAGAGTCAACATGAGTTGGACCCAACTCAACAGCACCTAACAACAAATAACAACCCCATGTCTTGAATCATTCTAAAACCAAACCCCTCCTACAAAAGTGGCCCCTGGTGCCAAAAAGGTTGGGAATTGCTACTTTAATGCATCCAGTGAGATATTTCACAAGTAAGCTCAATAAAAATTTGTAAATAAATGGTCATTCTTTTTAATCAAAAGTTTAAAAAAGGAGCCAGGTGTAGTAGCCCCTGCCTATAATCCCAGCACCTAGAAGGCTGAGGTGGGGGGATAGAGTTTAAGGCCAGCCTGGGCTACACAGTGGCTTCCAAGCAAGTTGGGGATATAGAACGAGATCTTGTCTCAAAAACAAAAAACAAAACAAAACAAAAAAAGTTAAATGGAATTGTGTCAGAAAAAAAAGATTCACCTTATACCTACCCTGACCAGAAAAGAAACAACTCTTACCAGAGAATAAACAGAGAGACATCTTAAATAGTTATGTGATGACATATGAACTTGAGGTATATCAAACTTACAAAGTCTAGTACAGAAGTGTTTATGGACTAAGGTGAGTATATGCCGTGCTTCGGTCTTCTGATTTACCTGAAAAAAACACTGAAAAGTTAAAAATAAAGTGCTTTTTCATTATATTTTTCTTAGCATAGTGTTTCACTTTCTTAAAGTATCTCAATAAAAAAGAAAACATACAAGGGACATGTTACTTTAGAGTTATTTTTCAAGATACACTATATTATAGAAAAAGCCAACCTTTTAGTGCTACCTTTCATGTCTATGTTTCTAAATTCCTGATTCTAAACTTAAAGCAGAATTTTTAAAGAAATTCTGAAACAGCTATGTTATTTGCTCCCTTCAATATCAACATAAAGACACAAATCCTCTCCAACAAAACGCAACTGAATTTTAATTTTCTCAACATGTTTTATTTTCTTATCTTGATTGGGAACTACTTTAGAATAGGTTCTTTCTTATCTATGTTGCCTCAGGTTGAGTATGAACTATAACAATGTGATTAAGACTGATTAGTAAGATGCATATAGATGCACCTGCATAGTCCAGCAGAAAGACAAAGTTTTAATTAAAATTCTTATAATCTCCATTATGTTTATACTTAAGGGTTTTGGAGTTTTTCTCCTTAATTTTCCATTATGTGATTTCAAAGCATAGAAAAATACCATCGTTTCTTTCCTGGAATGAATCTGTTTCTCATTTGCAATAACTAGAAGTCATTTTGTTAGTGGAATATTATGATATGTAATATGTAATATAATAATATGTAAAAATATACATAATTAGTCATGAGGTTTTTTTTGCATTTTTAAAACTGTGGGACACAATAAGGAATATTAAAATTATACTGAACTTAATTTACACTCTGGCAGTTCCAAAGAGAACTCAGCACCTTAAAAAAAGGCTATTCTGGGTCAGCTTACTCAACACCAATTATCATGGTATTAAGGTACATACGAGAGATTAGGTAATAGGAAATTCAAATAAATGTAATTTTTTTTTTTTTGAGGTACTGGGGGTTGAACCCAGGGCCTCTCGCTTGCATGCTTTGCAAGTGCTGTACCACTGTGCTGAGCATCCCCAGCCCATTTATTTATTTATTTATTTATTTATTTAAATTTTTGGGACAGGGTCTTGCTAAATCATGCAGGCTGCCTCTGTTCTCGAACTTGTGATCCTCCTGCCTCCACCTCCCCAGTCACTGGGATTACAGGTGTGTGCAACCGTGCCCGGCTATAAATATAATTCTAAATAACACAATTTGGTTGTTAAAAAGAAGAAACAAAGGTGAAATGTCTTAGAAAAAATACATCAAATTTAATAAATCACAATAGTCTTACTTTAAATTTCAGTGAAATCTTTTTCTTTTCTCAAAATAAGAACTCCAAATCCCATAGCATTTTCAAGTAAAAATAAATAAATAAACATTAAAAATAGTACAATAGCCAGGCATGATGGTGCCCAACTGTAATCTCAGCACGTGGGAGGCTGAGGCAGCAGAACTGATATGAGTTTAAGGCCAGCCTAGTATACATAGCAAGTTCCAGGCCAGCATGGGCTACACAGCAAGACTCCATCTCAAAAACACAAAAACAAAACCAAAAAGTCACTGAGAATTCAAAGGGAAAGGAAATGTATTGAGAAGATACCACTACAACATGTTCTTCTTTGCTGCATCCTAATAAACATATCCAAACCAATGACATTTCAAAACAGAGGCACAGTGCTTTAAAAACACATACTGAGGCCAGCTCACTTTAACAGCTTAAAATTAAATTAATGCCAGAGTTCCTGTTATGTGCATCATATACATTCCTTAAATAGAAAAGAATTATTTTCTGAGTTTGCTGGAACTCTGATCAATAGAAAATCCAAAGAATTAATGAAAATAAAGCAAGTTCTTTACCTCAATGACTTATATAAAATTTCTTAACTGTAACATGAGAAACCACTTGGAATAAATGCATCACTACTTACTGGTTCTTCTTTAACAACAAGGCATAAATCACCATCGCTGCTCCGGGTACCAAATCCATTTAAAGAGGACCCAACCAAAAAAAGCCTGCTTTCTAGAGACACAAAAGAAAGTTATAGGGTATTATTTAAAATTTAAAACAGGAATGCATAGATATAAAAGACATGCAAAATAAGGAAACATACGTGGAAATAACAGCTGGATTTCTCTCTGCAGCTGTGTACGACAGAGTTCTTTCTTCTTTAAGTCACTTATTTGCTGCTGACATATCTCAAATAACTCTAGTATCTGCTGACTCAACTGGAATCCACGACAAAAGAAAAGAAAAGAAAAAGAGAAAGAAAAGGTTTTGTTCAGAAATGTAAAATACGGCCAAGCATAGTGGCGCAAGCCTACAATCCCAGCACTTGGGAGGCCGAGGCAGGAGGATCAACAAAATTTGAGGCCAACTTGGTCTATGTAGTGAGTTCCAAGCCAACCTGGGCTACACAGTGAGACCCTGTCTCACACACACACACACACACACACACACACACACCAAAACAAATAATAATTACCATACTGAGAAGTGTAAATCAACTCTACTGACAGTATTTTTAAAATAAACATACATTATCTTCTTCACATTTTCCAGTTCAAAGCTACTGTTACTCAAATACACACAGGGAATCGTTTGCAAAACCATACATAAATTCTGCAAAGTAAAATATCACTGACAAGTCACAGAAAAATAGTTTTAGGTAATTCATAGTAAAATCATGAATAAGCAAAGTACAATTCTTTCTTGGTATCTGTTTTTATGTGGCCATGAGCAAGAAATAGCTTTTATATTTTTAAAGGGTTATAAAAACAAATAAGATTATGCAACAGAAACCATATGTAAGGTGTATATCCTAAACTATTTAATAGCTGACCAATTAAAGAAATTTGCCCTACCCCTAGAATTCACAGTGACCACTGCCAATACAATAAGACTCTAGGAAGTCCCCAGTGTTATATGTTCATGCAAATCACCCTTCTTCTCCGTTCTAATAACACTGCTCTGAACCCTGAGTTCTTCAGATGAGTTGCCACTACTGACTTCTCTTATTCAGCTACCTATGTAGTTAATGCTTTCCCCTCCAGCCCAACTCCTGCCATCACCATAGGTTATTTATCTGTAGTGGGAGACATCTATCACAACATAATCCACTTCTAGACTTCTTTTATTCATCAGTGTACTCTAATGGCTATAGTGTAGTCTTTACAATTAACTGAAAATGCTCTCACTCTGGAATTTTAAATTCAAATATACTACCTTAGCAGCAATATCTCATCCAACTCTTTCTTACTCCCCTCATATCTGCTCTAGACCTACAAGAGACCAAGATTCCCTGAGTCTGCCCTTTTCTCCCAACCCATCACCCCATGAATGGTACGATTTCTTTCCCTATGCAGGTGATATTCCAAAATGTATCCCTTAAATCTCTCTTTTATCATGACTTAGCACCATTATACCCTTTGGTCATGCTCTAATATCTGTCCAGTAAAATCTCAATGTTAAGTAAATACGAAAAACACCTTCTCTGCTCTTACATCTAAGTTGCTAAGAAACTAAAGTAAAATAAAATGAAAAAGAAAATTTAGAGTCATTCAAATTTACAGTCTTAGAGCTAGCCTAAAGTTGGCACCTTTAGAATCACTCAGCACTTACTTCCATGCCTCTGGGTTGAGTATTCCCATTTTTCATAATACCATTCCAAAACCTTACTATCATCCTAAGCCCCCTAAATTTCCCTCACTTTTTCTAGCAGAGAAACTCACGTTAAAGTTTACTAATTGAGCCAGGGTGGTGGCTCACACCTATAATCCCAGCATTCAGGAGATGGAGGCAGGAGGATTGAGAGTTCAAGTCTAGCATGGACTACACAGCCAGTTCTAGGCCAGTCTGGGCAGTGAGACCCCCATCTTAAAAAAAGAAAAAAAAAATTAAATGTGAAATGTGATATTCTTCAGCTTCCTAATGAAGATCTGCAAATTAATAGTTCTGAAGAAAATCTCATCTCTTTATCTCTCCAGTCAGATGTTCAAAAGCAATGGGGTAACTGAAAGATCAGGAGTCTCAAAAGTAAATGAAGTTAAAATTCAAATTTCCAACTTAAAAGAGTTCTGTTTGCTAAAATAACAAAAGATTTTAAAATCAAGAAAAAAAATCCTTAAACTCAGAGTGTATTCATTTTCAAAATTCAATTCTCTAATTTCATGAAACATAGAATATAAGCATTCAAAGCAGTCAAGAAACTCTCAGAAAAAACTTTGGAGCTGTCAGATTCAGCTGACTGATTTATTAATAATAAATCCATTATTAGTAATCTTAAGTGAGCATCTATACTACCCAGCAAGTACTGTTTCAAACTTTCTCTACCTTTTCTTTCTCTGGTCAGTCTGATTTCCTGCATTTGTTGTTGTTTTTAGGTGCCGTCGAGTCAGTATCCAACTCATAATGACCTCATAGGGTTTTTCAATGGCTGATCGTTTCAGGATTACCTTGGTAATGGATTGCCAGGTCCTTCTCCCATTTTTGCGGTGCTGGGAACTGAACTTGGGACCTCAGAGACTGCAGCGCAGCGCTCTACCAACTGAGCTAAATCCAGCCCCTTCCTGCATTTAGTAAATACTATTTCCAGCCTTCTGTACTATCATCAAACCTCTGACATCCCACTTCATTCTCTCCTTTCAATAGACCCTCCTTGGCTGTCAGTATGCCATACTGTGGGGGGCTTGTGTGTTGCTGTAACACTGAAAACTATGCCACCATTATTACATACCAGTAGGGTCACTGATGGTGTAGAGTTTTCAGTTGATCTTCCAGACTAAGAAAGAAGAGGGAGAAGGACACAGCAGCCCACTCCCAAAACAATAAGCCACTGAAAACCCTATGAAAAGTGGAGCAACTCTGTCAGATACAGTGCCAGAAAATGAGGCCTCCAGGTTGAAAGGCACTTAGAAGACAACTTGGGAAGAGTTACCTCCTGAAAGTAGAGTCAACCTTAATGACTGTAATGGAGTAAAGCCCCAGGGACCTCCATTTGCTAATATGCTACAACTCAAAATGAGAAGGAACTGTAAACATCCATTAATAAGTGGAATGTGGAATTTACACAGTATGAAATCTAGGAAAATCAGAAGTCATCAAAATGGAAATGGAGCACATAAACACTGACATTCTAGGCATCAATGAGCTAAAATGAACTGGTACTGGCCACTTTGAATCAGATAATCATATGGTCTACTATGCTGGGAGTGACAGCTTAAAGAGAAATGGGGTTGCATTCATCATCATAAAAGATATCTCAAGATCTGTCCTGAAGTACAATGCTGTCAGTGACAGAATAATATCCACATGCCTACAAGGAAAACCAGTTAATATGACTACTATTCAAATTTTACCCACCACTAAGGTCACAAATGAAGATAAGGAAGATTTCATCAGCTTCTACAGTCTGAAATTGATCAAACATGCAATCAGGATGCACTGATAATTACTGGTAACCGGAATGCAAAAGATGGAAACAAGGAAGAAGCCTCAATACTTGGAAAATATGGCCGTGGTGACAGAAACTATGCTGGGGCTCGCATAACAGAACTTTGTCAGACCAATGACCTTTACATTGCAAATACATTTTTTTCACCAGTACAAATGGTGACAATACAAATGGAATTCACCAGATGGAACATATAGGAACAATTGTTGTTGGGTACCAACAAGTCAAAGTCTGACTCATAGTGACCCTACGTAAAACAGGCGAAACAGTACTGTTAGTGCTTCTCTGCTATTTATAGGGTTTTCAACGGCTGACTGTTTTCTGGGAGTGGGTTGCCAGGTCCTTCTCCCAAGCCTACAGCACCTGGTGTTCCCAGGAGGTTTCCCAACCAATACTGACTAGGCCTGACCCTACTTAGCTTTCGAGATCTGACAGGATCCGACAGGAACAATACTGACTACATTTATAGAAGGAAGAGGATAGAAAACCTCAATACCAAAGGTCAGAAAAAAGACCAGATACTGATTGTGGATCAGACTATCAACTGCACATATACAGGTTCAAATTGAAGCTAAAGAAAATTAGAACAAGTGTACAAGAGCCAAGGCATGACCTTCAGTATTCCCCACCTGAGTTCAGAGACCATCTCAAGAGCAGATATGATGCATTACAGACAATAATGCTCAAAGACCAAAGGAGTTGTGGCATGACATCAAAGACATCATTCATGAGGAAAGAAAAAGGTTATTAAAAAGACCAGAAAAAAAAGAGAAGACCACATGACACGTCAAAAGAGACTCTGAAACTTGCCCTTGAACATTGAACAGTTAAAAGTAAAAGGAAGACATGACAAAGTTAAAAAACTAAACAAAAGATTTCAAAAGGCAGCTTGAGAAGATAAAATCAAATATTATAATGACATGTATAAGGAGCTGGAAATAGAAAACCAAAATGGAAGAACACACTGTATGTTTCTTAAGCTTAAGGAATTGAAGAAAAAATTAAAGCCTTGAGTGGCAATAGTGAAAGAAAATATTAAATGATGCAAGAAACATCAAAAGAAGATAGAAGGAATACACAAAGTCATACAAATAAGAATTAGTGGATAATCAAACATTTCAACACACTGCATATGATCAGGAACCAATGGTACTGAGGGAAGAAGGGGAAGGTGCTTTAAAGGAACTGGCAAAACACAAGGGTGCAGGAATTTATGGAACACCAAATGAGATGTTTCAACAAACAAATGCAGCACTAGAGGTGCTCACTTGTCTATGCCAAGACATTTACAAAACAGATATCTGGCCAACTGCCTGGAAAAGAACCATATTTGTGCCTATTCCTGAGAAAGGGGATCCAACAAAATGTGGAAATTATCAAACAATATCAATATCCCACCCAAGTAAAATTTTGCTGAAGATCATTCAAAAGCAACTGTTGTTGTTAGGCGCCGTCGAGTCAAATCTGACTCATAGTGACCTTACATACAGCAGATTGAAACACTTCCCAATTCTGTGACAGGGACACGATCTTATTTATGTTTAAGCCCATTGCTGCAGATACTGTGTCAATCCATCTGGTGAGGGTTTTCCTCTTCTGCTTTCACCTGCCACTCTCCCAGACATGATGTCTTTCTCTAGGGATTAACCTCTTCTGACTACATGCCCAAGATATATAAGAGGCAGTCTGGCCATTCTTGCTTCCAAGGAGCACCCTGTTTGCACTTCTTCTAGGACAGATTTGTTGGTTCTTTTGGTAATCCATGGTATATTCAATAGACGTCTCCAGCACCGTAATTCAAAACCATCAATTCTTTTCCTGTCTCTCTTGTTCAATGTCCAGCTTTCACAACCATATGATCTGATGCAACTGAAAATACCATGGCATGAGTCAGACGCACCTTCGTCTTCAATGTGACATCTTTGCTTTTCAATACTCTAAAGAGATCTTTTGCCACAGATTTTCCTAGAGCAATGCTGTCTTTTGATTTCTTGACTGCTGCTTCCACGGGTGTTGATTATAGAGCCAAGCAAAGCAAAATCTTGGACAAGCTCAATCTTTTCTCCATTTATTGTGAAGCTGCATACTGACCCAGTTGTAAGCATTTTTGTTTTGTTGATGTTTAGTCACAACCCGTATTGAAGGCTATGATCGTTGATCTTCACCAGTAAATGTTTTAAATCCTCTTCACTTTTAGCCAGCAGAGATGTGTCATCTGCATAATGCAGGTTAATGAGTCTTCCTCCAATCTTGATGCCATGTTCTTCCTCATAAAGTCCAGCTTCTCGGATTATTTGCTCAGCATATAAATTGAAGAGATAGGGTGAAAGTATACAGCCCTGACATACACCTTTCTCAACTTTAAACCACTCAGTGTTTCCTTGTTCTATTCGAACAACTACCTCCTGGTTCATGTACAGGTTTCTCATGAGCACAATTAGGTGTTCTGGTATCCCCATTTTCCAAAGTGTTATCCGTAACTTGTTATGATCCACACAATCAAATGCCTTTGCATAGTCAATAAAACATAGATAGACATCTTTCTGATATTCTCTGCTTTCGGCTAATATCCACCTGACACCAGCAATGATGTCCCTAGTTCCCTGCCCTCTTCGGAATCCCGCTTGATTTTCTGGTAATTCCCTGTCTATATACTGTTGCAGTCGCTTCTGAATGATCTTTAGTAGAATTTTGCTGGTGTGCGATATTAATGATATTGTCCGATAGTTTGCACATTCAGTTGGATCCCCTTTTTTGGGAATAGGCACAAATATGGATCTCTTCCAGTCAGTTGGCCAAGTAGCTGTTTTCCAAATCTGTTGGCATAAACATGTTAACACCTCCAGTGCTGCATCTG